>CAWUFW010009153.1:600000-812108 GCA_963921515.1 Calotriton arnoldi
TGGAGAGAGGCGCTGTCCCTGCCTTCCCCTGTGCAGTGGACCCTGCGGCTGCACACCGGCTCCCGTACGGCGTTGCCGCGGTGACGGCAGCCACATCGGGCGGCGGGGGCTGGGGATCGGCACCGGAGGGAGACCCTGGACGCTGCGCTGCGGCCTATAGGAGGTGGAGACCCGGAGGCTGGCCGAATTTGAGAGCGGTGAGTCCGGGCGACGGGGGGAGGTCCTGGGACTGTTGAGAGGGACCCCCCGTGCGCCCGGCCTGCTTGTGTGACCTGGGCAGTGCTGCGTGTGGTTTGGCCTGCTGCTCTGGCCTGCTGCTTCCCCCTGCCTTATCTACTGCGCATCAGACCTCCTGGGCCCTGGAGCTCTTCTCGTTGTCCGGTTGGAGCTGTTCCCTACTCCCTGGAACTGTCTTCCTCCTCCTTCTTCCTTGCCTGGTGGGGCTAGTCCCTGCCGCCGAAACCGACTCGCCTGCGGTGAGGCGCTGTACCTGCTTCTCCTTGTGAAGGAGGCATCTGCAGCTGCACTCCGGCTCCCCTACGGCGCCGCCGTGGTATCGGCCACCATATCGGGCGGCAGGGGGCTGGGGACTGGCAGCGGTGGGAAATCCTGGACGCAGCGCTGCGACCTCTGAGAGGTGGAGACCCGGCGGTTGGCGGCCTCTATGGGCGGTGAGTCCGGGCGACGGTCCTGGGACTGCTGAGGGGGACCCCCGTGCGCTTGACCTGCTTGTGTGACCTGGGCCCTGGGCGGTGCTGTGTCGGTTGGCCTGCTGCTCCCCCTACCTCACCTGCGGTGGGCCCGACCTCCTAGGCCCTGAATTTCTTCCCGCCGGCATGCTGGGGCCGCATCCCTACCCCTGCCTGGAGGAAACCTGGTGAGGTGGCGCCGCCTGCATCGGCTGAGGGGTTTCCGGAGGGGGCCCTCCGCCGCCCCTTGTCTCCGGCCTGGCCTGCCCTCCTGGTACTGTCCTTGGGCCTATCGGACTGGAGATTCCCCTTGCTGGCCTACATCCTGACCATCACTACTCCGCCCCTGAGGGCCTGTGGCGCGGGGGGTGGGTGTTCGACCGCACGCATCGAGCGGTACGGGGCGCGCCCCCCCCATCTCCCCCTGATCTGTATTGGCATACCCACTGGGGACTGTAGATCCTTCTGTGCGAAGACCCTCACTGCCAGATCTGGGCCGACCCGTCATCGTGCTGCCTCTCGCTGAGGCCGTGACCCAAGGGAGATCCACTTGGCAGCAACTACCGCGAGGCGTGAAGACTAGCGGAGCGCTCCCTCCGCCATCCCCCGGCTCTGACCTGCCCTGAAAGAGCCTGGTGCGGTCTGAGGTCCCCAGCCGCGAAAGACCTTGCACCTGCCCTGGGGCCTCGTCGGGGGTGGCCGCACCGCCTCGCATTTCGACTGTTGTGGGATCCCGGGGCTCTGGGTCCAACTTGCTCCTGCGCCCTTTGACCTGGATCGGTGGCCCCTGCCACGGAGACTGTCTAAAGAAGCGGCTGGACTCTGACCCATGGAGTGACGATCATGGGTCGCAACAAAGTGGCCAAGACCCCGGCCACCCAGACCAAGATGGACCGCTTTACCACCACGGACACTGGGGCGGTCGGGAGAACCATCGATAAAGAAGCCCCACCGGCCGCAGACCTGACTACCATCCTCCAGGCCATACATGCCTCGCAGTCCTCTGTGGAGGGTAAGATTGCTGAGGTCCGAGTTGACATTACCCTCATCTGGCAGGATATGCGGAATGCGGTGGCCCGGATCACGGAGACCGAGTCACGCATCTCCACGGTGGAGGACGACGTTCAACAACTTAAGGAACAGGTCACCCGTCTCCAGTCCCACACCCGGGAGCTTCATCGGCGGGCAGAAGACGCTGAAAATAGATCCCGTCGTAACAACCTCCGCCTGGTGGGATTCCCGGAGGGAGTGGAGCAGGGTCGCCCAGCGGACTTCATGGAAAAGTGGCTTCACTCGTGGGTCACCGAGGGATCCCTCTCCCCGTGGTTCGCGATTGAACGAGCACACCGCTCCCTTGCCCCTAGGCCGCCGCCGGGGGCAGCCCCTAGACGCATCATCATGCGAATTCTCAACTTTAAAGATCGTGACTCCATTTTGGCTGAGGCCCGCAAACAGCAGTGTCTTAGGTATGACAATCAAATGATCATGGTTTTCCCTGATTACACTCGGGAGGTCCAGGGTCAGCGCCGCTCGTTTGGTGAAGTTAAGCAAAAGCTGCGTGCCCTTAACATACAGTATAGGCTCCTTTTTCCAGCACGCCTGCGAGTGGTTTTCTCCAACAAGACCCTTTTCTTTGATACCCCTGAGGAGGCATGGACTTGGGCCACGGAGGAACGTCCCCTGAGAGCCGATGACCGTCCACCCTCATCAGGCGGCGTGACTCGTGGGTCTGGCAACCAAGAGGCTCCTGGCCCCCGGTCCCAACGCAACCGCTCACGAAGACGCCGTGGCCAGAGACGGGCCCGTTCTGACTCTCCACTGGGCCCCTCTCGGCACCCGACTCCGCTACCTGGAAAGCCTTCCGGTCTGCGGCGGTCCGGCTCCTCGGGACACCTGGATCCTGGAAGTTCCTCGCTTCACCGCTGGACCTCCCAGACACTGACCTGTCGCGCAGCCCAATGCTCCTCAGGGATCCCGCATGAGCTCGTCTCTGCCTGCCGGGCCTGGCTCCGCGGCCGGAGACGGCGGCTCGGCTCATCACTGCTCCAACTCCAGATGGACTTAACTATCCACATCCTGCAATGAGGAGGGGTCCTCCACGTTTCCCAGTCCAGAACGTTTTAGTTTGGTCTTTGCTGGTTTCCACTGTTAGGGTGACAGATGCTTCCGTTCCTGAAGTATAGGGTGGGGATTGGGTTCGGGTGGGGGGACCGTTGTCCCGGGATTTATTGTTTGCTTGTTTTTTGTTGTTCTCATGCCAGCACTTCTGCCTCATTCTGCAACGTCTATACAGTGACAGACCTTGTCCTTCTATGTCTTACACTCCACGCGCTTCCAATACCACGCTCCCTGCACGTATTGGGCACTCGACCACTTACCCAGCCTCTCCATGTCTGACGGCCACACCGGTTTAACGTCACTTCATATTATGTCATGGAACGTCAATGGCCTCCTCGATAAGGTTAAGCGCACTGCAGCCCTGCGGTATGCACAGCGACACAATGTAGACATATTGCTGCTTCAGGAGACCCATCTGGTAGGCAACCATTGCTCCTTCCTTGCGCGCTATGGCTACGGTGGGGTTTGGCACTCTGGTTTTACCCGGGGATCTCGAGGGGTGGCGGTCCTGCTGCGCCGCGCCCTTCCTTTTGTCGAGCGTAAAGTAATCCATGATCCGGGAGGCTGCTTTGTCATCCTGGAAGGGAGCATTGGGACCCAAGCCCTGAACCTGATAACTGTGTACTCTCCCCCTTCTCTGCTGTCCTCCACGCTCCAGCGCCTTACTCCACTGATAGCCGCCCTGCCTCCGGGGACCACTGTAGTTGGGGGGGATTTTAATGCGGTCATGGCTCCAGACCTTGATTCTGCTGCGGCCCCTTCTGTCTCTCGGGTTTCCCAATCCGCACTCCTTTCGAATTGGGCTGCGAATCTGGGGCTTAGTGACGCCTGGCGACTCTGGCACCCGACTACTTGTATGTTCACTCACACATCGGCCGCCCACCACACACAGGCCAGACTGGACTATCTGTTTCTTCCGGCCCTGGACTGTCGATCGATCCAAGCCATCACTATCCTTCCCAGAGGCCTCTCGGACCATTCCCCAGTTTCTATGCACCTAGGTAGCCTCCCGGCCTCTTCACGCCCGATCTGGCGGCTTAACGCCTGGTTTCTCCAGGATGAAGACTTCCGGAAGCATGTAGGGCTTGAGTTGCGTCACTACTTCGCCGCTAACCAAGACTCGGTTTCGTTCCCTGCTATCTGTGGGAGGCCGCTAAGGCAACCATTTGCGGTTTCGCCAAAGGCCAACTTAAAATCCAGCGTACGAAGCAGGAGGCCCGGCTCACACTCCTAGAGGCCCAAGCTGCCCGGCTGGAGGCCCATCCGCCTGGGGAAAGAACGGAGGCCCAGGATCGGAGACTCACATTTCTCAGAGACGAGCTCAGACAGGCCTCCATGGAGTCCGCTAAGCTGCTGTGGAGGTCCTCCGTGGCGAGAGTGTATGGATGGGGGGATAAAAATGGGAAGCTCCTCCACCGTTTGGCCACTTATCCTATGGCTAACCGTATTATTCCCGAAGTGATGGACTCCCAGGGGCAGACACATCAGACCCCCACGGCGGTGGCCCAGTGCTTTGCCTCTTATTACGCTTCTCTGTACTCCGCCCGGCCTCCAGACCTCGCCCTATCGGAACTCCTCCGGAGTGAAAGATTCCTGCTCCCGCGGCTCACTGACGCTGAGGCGGAGGATCTGGATCTCCCGATTACTCCGGAAGAAATTAACGATGCTATCTCCCGCATGGCGACGGGTAAGACGCCGGGACCAGATGGCCTCCCGCAGGAATTTTACGCGTCCTACCGGGACACGCTGCTCCCCCATCTCCTGGCAATGTACCGCGAGGCAGCAGATCGTGGTTCCTTCCATCCTGAAACGGATCTGGCTACCATTGTGGTGATCCCTAAGTCTCAACCCCCCTCGGTCCATTGCTCTGACTACCGCCCTATTTCCCTTATCAACTCAGAACTCAAGATATTTGCTTCAGTTTTGGCACACCGCATACACCCTCACCTGGACAAGTTGGTCCAGATGGACCAGTGCGGCTTTATGCCCACCCGGGGTACCAGGCACTGCCTGAGACGGCTCTACCTGGCTCTGGCACACCGACAACAACTGACTCCCTATCTCTCTTTGCTCCTCGTGGATTTCGAGAAAGCATTTGATTCTGTGGACTGGCGGTACCTGGAGGCAGTGTTGTCGGAGATGGGATTTGGAACCCCCTTTCGCAATTTGATCAAGACCCTTTACTGCAAGCCGCGGGCCCAGGTGCTGGTTAACGGAGGTCTCTCCCGCCCCTTCCCCATTGGGAGAGGCACGAGGCAGGGTTGCCCCCTCTCGCCCCTCCTCTTCGCGTTGGCGATGGAGCCCTTTGCCTCTCTCGTCCGCGCCGACTCGTTACTCACGGGGTGGCAATGGCCCGGTCTGGCGGAGGACAAGATTGCCCTCTACGCCGACGACGTCCTGATCTTCCTGTCGGACCCAGCCCGTTCAGGGCCTCGATGTCTCCGAGCCCTACGTCTCTTCGAGCGTGTCTCTGGTCTCAGATTGAATGCGGCCAAGTCGGTCCTGGTCCCCCTTCACTTGTCGAGAGAATGCTTCGATTGGCAGTCCTCGATCCCTCTCCGGCGACAGTCGTTTAAATACCTGACGATCTGGGTGACGCTCCTTCCTGATCTCGCCTGGGCTCTCAACGTCACCCCACTGGTGAAGCGGGTACGCGCGGATCTCCTTCGATGGCAAACGCTGCCGCTGAACCTTATGGGCAGGATCGCTCTTTTTAAGATGATGGTCCTACCCCGATTTCTCGATATGCTCCAAAACACGCCCCTCACCTTCTCGCGGTCCTGGTTCAGAGAGATGGATGGCTTGACCGCTAAATTCCTATGGGGAGGCCGGAGGCCGAGATTGGCCCTCAGTCACTGCAGAATTCCACCCTTTGATGGGGGGCTGGGAATGACGAATTTACACCTATATTACCTGGCGACCAGGCTTCTCACCGTGCATGACTGGTTTAATGGTGGCTGGGCGGATCCGGCCTACCGACTGGAATTACATGCCCTGGGTTTTTCCGGTATTCAAGGGATGCTGTACGGAACCGCTATCCCCCACACCATGCCGGAGATTACTCGTGGGGTGTTTTTGGCCTGGCGAGCCGCCCTGCGCCATACCCGCTGGTCAGGCAGACTAACCCAATGTACCCCTTTGTGGAGCGGAACATGGCTCAACGACGTTGCCTCTCTCTCTGGGTTCAGAGTCTGGGATCTCATCGGCATTTCTCAGCTGGGAGATGTCTGGCGCGGAAGCCA
The DNA here is from genome assembly GCA_963921515.1 of Calotriton arnoldi. Lineage (NCBI taxonomy): Eukaryota > Metazoa > Chordata > Amphibia > Caudata > Salamandridae > Calotriton > Calotriton arnoldi. Next base: position 606,050 of record CAWUFW010009153.1, read on the forward strand.
TATTCGCGAATTCTCAGACATGCAGACCCGGTTCTCCCTCCACGCCTCTCAGTTCTACCGCTATCTTCAGCTGCGCCATGCACTTCATGTCCACATCTCGGAAGGGACCTCCCTGCCTGCATACAGCCCGCCGGAGGCACAGGTCATGACTGGCAACCTGGGAAAGGGGGGGATTTCTCGCATTTATCGTTCCCTCACGAATAACACCCCCAATTCCCTCTCCTCTCTCCTGGATAAGTGGGAGGGCTGGATAGGCTCCCTAGATGATGCTGATTGGAGAGACGCGCTGATGGCCCCTAAAATTGTTACAGCTTCAGCGCGACTCCGATTAGTTCAAATATACTATTTACACGCGGCTTACCTCACGCCACTGCGCTTTCATCGCTGTGGGCTCCGGCCTGGTCCGTCCTGTCCCCGCTGCCAATGCTCCCAAGCGGATTTTTATCACATGGTATGGCTCTGTCCCGCTATTACGCGCTACTGGGAATTAGTGACAGCTGTACTTACGGAGGTCCTGGGCTGGGAGGTCCCACTGAATCCACTGACCATCCTTTTAGGGGTTACTGATGGTTTGAATGGGAACAGGGCAGAGAAGCTCTGTCTCACCACGGCACTGATGGTAGCTAAACTAGATATCGCAGCCCTTTGGCTGGACCCGTCGAGCCCCTCCGTGACACGGTGGCGCAGGGGGGTGGATTGGTGTGCGGCGCAGGAGCGACCAATGTATGCAACCCGCGGCTGTCCCAAAAAGTTTCGAAGGGTGTGGGGTAAATGGATCGGGGTGGTGGAAGACTGAACTTCCCGAGGCTTCCCTATGGACAGGGCTGTGGACAATGTTGCTCGCTATTCCTAGCTGGATTCATGCATGTGAGAGTATTATTTCCCATTTTTGTCACTGTTTTGTACTGACCACTGTGCGAAAAGCTGGTTTGTTCTTTGCTGCAACTGTGTTAATTCAAAGTCAATAAAATTGATTATCAAAAAAAAACATAAACGCCAAGCATATACACAAAATCAGCACAACAATAATCATAGCACAAATTTATGTTATATTTCCTGTTACCCACATATGCCATGGTAGCTGTAAACAAAATAAGACATACTCCCTGTGACCCAGATATATGGGAGGGAAGTCATATTGTAAATGTGCTAAGGATGGGATAATCGTCGCCTCAGCATCCTTAATAGAATTGAAACTTTCCTTTACATGAGCTAGGAAATGTTTCATTCTATGTCAGGACTGGAGGCGAGGATTATGCATATTCAAAGCTTACTTACCACCAGAGATGCAGCCTCATATATTGATTTGAAGTAAAACATTTGAAGGTGGATGCTGAGGACCAATCCACCGCATTCATAATGTCCTCCAGTCTGCCGCCTACCTGAACGGCCTTGGAAGCCATAGCCCCCCTGGCCGAGTGGGCCCCAAAAAGGTGAGTATCAATCCCAGCCTCTGCCATAATCCATCTTACCCACCTGGCAATGGATGGAGATGAAACCACCTTGAACGGCTTCTCGATGGCAATTAACAGTTGTCTCTCACCTGGCGGCCTTACTTCTGCCGTCATCTCCTCGTAAGCCTGAAGGCAGCGCACCACACAGAGGGGCATATTCTCAAGGAGCCATCGTCGATTTATCAGCACTTTAGCGCCGCAAAAGTGGTGATAGAGTCATCGCCCTATTCCCAAGCTGGTGCAAACTGCTGATATCGCCAGTTTCCCAGCGATAGCTGCCGCAAAAAACATCGCTACGGATGAGAGCGACAACTAACGCTAATGATATGCAGAGTAGGCGTACCCGTGCAAAAACACACGAAAACACCACTTCGCGATATTCTCACCTGACCAGCCAGATCCGCGATGTGACCCAAAAACAGGCGATAAGGTGCGTTAGCAGCAGGGATTTAACACCTGCCTTTTACCGGTGTAAAGCCGGACGACAACCTGCAGCATGAAAGGGAGCTCAGCCCAGAGCCACATCTGAAGACCAACACATGTCATGGAGCTACAGACCATGCAGCTCGGAGACCCAAGAGGGCCAAAACACCCACCGCCACCACCCCCAGCCCCCCCCCCCCGGACTACCACTGAGGCAGCGCAGAACAAGACAGTTGACCTTCCCAAAACGGCATGGCCCTCAGCCACACAATTGCAGAATGTGGGGAGAGGTGGGAACAAAGTATGTGTGAAGGAGGCAAGTCACCCATGAATAAGAATGTACACAATGCCAAGTGTGACGGTGATGTGCTGGACAGACTACAGTATGCAGAGCACAGACATGTCCATGTGGACATATACTGCTGGTGTCTGTAGTGTTGTGGAAAGTGGACGCAACCATGTTACCTCAGGCAGTGGGAAGACCCCGGTCATGTATCCGTGTCGTCCCCCCCTGTAAGCGTAAGCGGAGTGGGCTGGGCCGGCGTACGCCGGCCAGTGTAGGAGTGTGAATAAATAGGCTGGGGCTCTGGGCGTGGTTCACTTCCCGGATGGCCAACGCATCTGCCAGGGAGGCGCCCCTCACCCTGCCACGAGTCCACCGCCATTACCGCCAGCCTCATCAGCCGATCGCTGGCGTCCACGACACAGGCACCCAGCGCACCCAGCAGCACAGCACCGCAGAGTTATGTGTGTGCTGACTACTGTCTGCGGCCTACACTGCGGTCAGCAGGGCCCGCAAATCAAATCCAATCCTGACCTGCGAGGACACGCCATCATCTCTGGCTGCACACCCGCTGAGCGCTACAGGTGCCACCAACTCAGTGCACCACAAGTTATCATCACGTGGCTGTGGGCCCTTTCTGACCGCTGTCTCCAGCCTACACTGCGGTCAGCAGGGCCCGCAAATCAAATCCAATCCTGACCTGCGGGGACACGCCATCATCACTGGCTGCACACCCGCTGAGCGCTACAGGTGCCACCAACTCAGTGCACCAGAAGTCATCATCACGTGGCTGTGGGCCCTTTCTGACCGCTGCCTCCGGCCTACACTGCAGTCAGCAGGGCCCGCAAATCAAATCCAATCCTGACCTGCGAGGACACGCCATCATCTCTGGCTGCACACCCGCTGAGCGCTACAGGTGCCACCAACTCAGTGCACCAGAAGTCATCATCACGTGGCTGTGGGCCCTTTCTGACCTCTGCCTCCGGCCTACACTGGGGTCAGCAGGGCCCGCAAATCAAATCCAATCCTGACCTGCGAGGACACACCATCATCTCTGGCTGCACACCCGCTGAGCGCTACAGGTGCCACCAACTCAGTGCACCAAAAGTCATCATCACGTGGCTGTGGGCCCTTTCTGACCGCTGCCTACGGCCTACACTGGGGTCAGCAGGGCTCGCAAATCAAATCCAATCCTGACCTGCAAGGACACGCCATCATCGCTGGCTGCACACCCGCCACCACTGCCAGGACCACCTCCAACCAACAACTGCCCGAGTCGGAGGAGTCTCACAGCCAGCCTATCAAAGTTGCTCACACCTGTCTTGGATGCCATCATCAGCTTGATACCCTGCTCAGCTCTTCAGGTGCCACTAACTCAGTGCACCACAACTCATGGACCCTTCATGATTGAGTTTTGTGCTGTGGACAGTGGACGCAACAATGTCACCTCAGGCAGTGGGAAAGACCTGGGACGATGATGATGAAGATGAGGCAGGTGTACCACACCCCACTGCAGTTGCAGCAGGAATATCCCGGAGGGACCAACTCATTAACAGTTTCTTCACATGAGCACGCTCAGCTCTGGTGCCCCTACCTCAGTGCAGCTCAAGTCATCGCCACGTGGCGGTAGGCCCATGCCGGCCGCCGTGCATCCGGTGCCACTAACTCAGTGCACCACAAGTCATGGACCCTTTATGATTGAATCTTTGTGTGTGATCCGATGATCACTGTTCTAGTTGTTGCCAGCACCAACCACTCCCTGAGGGCTGGCTTACACTCACCCCACACCCATCCAGCACAGGCGTCACTGGACATGTGACCCTGGTAATAAAAAGGGGCTGGGCGCACATGCCCGTAGCCAGTTTCCCTATCTATCTAAGTGTGTCCATGTGGTCATTATGGATACATGATGGCCCCGGGCCCTACCACATTACATTGTGCTGTGGACAGCGGACACAACCATGTCACCTCAGGCAGTGGGTAAGACCTTGGACACGTAGCTTTGTCCCCCCCCCCCTGTAAGCGTAAGCAGAGTGGGCTGGGCTGGCGTACGCCAAGCCAGCGTGGCCGTGGTTCAGTTCTGGCCTGGACAAGGAAGTAACTAATGAGTGTGTCACTGTTGTAGTGTCGGCGCCACCCAGTCCGCAATCGACAATGTTGCAATGTAGCATGCACCCGGAGGGCGGGCTCGCACGAACGGGGAAATGAAGGAGCGCAAGACCGCTCGGGGTCTTGGCTCATACATACCAAGTGTTGTGTGTATCTGTATTGCCGCAGCATGAGCGAAATGCCTAGCCTTAATCGCAGCGCGAGTTCAGCCAGGCATGAACTCTACATGTGTGTCCGCCCTATCCTTCCCACAGGCCTACACTCACGTGGCCGCCCACCTTCAACGGCCAACATCACAGTGTCGTTGTCAGGCTTGTGGACATGCGCAGACAGGCATGACAATGGTGTGCCATAGGAGTGCAAGTGATGCAACCGCGCAGCGCACACAAGTAAATAGGCTCGGGGGAGGGAGGAGCAGCTGTGAGGCAACATAACACACAGTGATGCCGCTCATTTGCCACATGCAAGACATGTCAAACATGAATCCCAAAGTCGCACACATCCCACCCCACCCCCAACATGCCACTTCACATTTCCTGATTGCAAGCAGATGAGAAACTAACATTAGGGATGAAAGCTCCTTTGTCTGAACTATCAGGCGGAAGCACATCTGCACCTCCGACCTCGGAATTGCATGTGCCCAGCACCCCCTGACAGATACTACAGAAGCTGATGACGACTCCCACACTATGCACAGCCCGACGAAAGACCAACGTATACACACCCCATACACAGAAGTCCTTGCTCGAAGTTATCTTGCATGGAATGGCCTTCACACTTACTCCCCCACCATCCCAGGCATACAACCGTTGCACACTAATACAACTCAATGATCCGAGCTGTGGCATTTCATCCACAGAACTGGCGCAGGTCAGAACAGTGCTGCTTCAACCAGAGCCACTAACGCAATGGCAGAACATCCCGGACACTTGCACAACCCCTGTCAGGTGGAACTGTACCGTGCACGTATGCTGCGTTTACTGGGGGCACTACCATTGGCAGTGCTGCAGATCAGTTACCGGCTAAGCTTCCGCCTTGCCAACGTCACCTGCGTTCAGCCTGTGTTGCATTGTCGATCGTGCATATTCGAGTGGTCCATGGATGTCTGCCTATCCAACAGGACGGTAGCTGAACTGGATTTTGACATGTGTGTGCGCCCCCTGTTGGCCTACGACCAGGAGTGTCACCCTGATACCCGTTTATGGGATGCCTTGATACTTGGCATACATGCTGGCAGCTGGACCTGGGAGATTGTACAACTCCTCGTGTGCAGTGACCACATTGAACCGCTCCCCTATTGGGCTGTAGTGCTAATTGGTGGAAGGGGGTGGACGCAGCACATCTGTCCGGACCTGCTAATGGATCGCCTCGCCGTCCTGTTTGATGAAGTCGACAACGACCTCATGTTGTAAATGATAGCCTACGGAGCTGCAATCGCTTTCATGGACGAGTGACTACGTACCTGCAGCCACAACAGATTGGAACCCCTTGCACATGTCCCAACTCCTTGTTGCATCTTGGAGATCTGGTCACATGTCCCATGACAACAGTGGACATGGCTGCATTCGCCTGGACTCCGAATACATGAGCGGACAACAACGCAGGTTAACACACACCTGTGAAAGGTGAGGCACTCCCCCGGAGTGGACAGCGGCGCTTGGCAACGTTCCTCATCCTGACATACTGCTGCATTGGTCTGCATGTTGTGGCACTTATTTCGCCCGTACTGACACGCATATGCTAATAAAGTCTACGAACCTTCACTTATATTCAACTGTGATGAGTGTTGATTTGAATGACAATGTGTGTCTCACTGCCTATCTGGGTCACGGCCATACATGTGCATTGATAGCATTACCCAGGGAGTACCTTTTTGTGGAATCACTGTCCCTACATTCATCAATACTTTCATGCATAATTGATCGGGCCACGACACATCAGTGTGAATTTGAATGTTTTATTCGCATTCAGTGGGGTGTTTAAGCTGGACCAGTACAGGACCATGTAAACCCCACTTTACATTGTTGCCCCGTGGAGGGCCAGCCAGAGTCCATTAGGGATTGACAAGTTCATCGGAAGAGGAAGACTTCAGTCCGCAGTGTGATTGCTGTGTCATTGGTAACCAAACCAAATATGGCAGTCCCTGTCGAGGTCCAAGGTGAGTGTCGCTAAGTGTATCGGGGGACAGTGGAAGGTGTTATTCCAGGGCATGATGCAGAGGGCAGAACCAAGCTGAGACAGGCCATATGGCGGAGATGAGTGCTACCACTTCATTCTTACCACAAAGCCAGATTCATCATCATCTTCGTCCTCTGATGTGTCAGGTGCCTCACATGTGGGTGGTGGTGTTTAGTCTGCATCACTGTGTGGCACTGACACTTCAGGGGGCGGAGATGTGGATGGAGTAGTAGCAGCAGCATTCATCCGCGCCAGGCCTTGTGGCGGCAATGCCATGACGAGGATCTGCAGGGCATGGAAGATCACAGCTACATCTCGCTGGTGTGCAGCCGTGGCAAACATTCTTTCCGCCTGCATCTGCTCCATGTTCAACATGATCCTCTGCATGTGTCCCAACTCCCAGCTGACATCGCTGGAGCCACTCTGACTAGACAGTTGTTCTTGGCTCAGAGTCATGACTCCAGCGATGTCAGCCATGGATTGTTGGAGAGCATGGAGCGGACAGTGGGTGACCGTTAGGGACTGTAAGTGGTCCCTAATGGGACGTAGACACCCACGTATGGCATCTAGTTTGGCTGCCATGAGGTCGAACCCCACTCGCAGCTGATCAGCCATCTTCTCCTGGCACCCTAACACACGGCGTTGGAATGCCATGTGTTGGTCGTGGGGGTCCTGGAAGACAGCCGTGGTGGTGGGTGCTTCCTGCTGTGTGGTCTGTGCAGGGGGTGGGGTTTCCTCGATGCAGCTGGGCTGCACTGCTCCTGGCGGTGGGGTGCCGAAGCTGTCCATGGGCTGTTGGAGGGCGTCGGTGTCGATGTTGGGGAGGTCCTCTTCATCATCAGTGCTGAGTTGTTGTGTCTGCTCTGCAGGAGGTGTTGATTCTCCCTCTGCAATGTGAAGGGGAGATGCAGATTGACATTGTGTTCACATGTATGTTGACGCATTGGACAAGTTTACTTACAGACTGCATGACAATGTACATTGTGACTGTTTGTGAGGAGATGCCTATGTGATGCGGGACAGTTGACATTTCTACACCATCAGGGATGTGAGGTTGTACTTGTACATTGTCATCTCACAGTTTCCTGCTATGCCAAATGCGAATGGCCATTTTCTACACACAAGCGGCGGCAGTTGTGTCCTCTGTTCTGTTGTGAAAGTGTTGCAGTTTGTACCACATTGTTGTCAATGTTGAGGTGCTCTGATTCTTATGTGTGTGTGCAGCATTGTGGGTGTGCTGGCCCTTCAGCTCTGATTTGGCTGGCCCTTCTCCCTTTCAGGCGGTGTGCCTTTCACTTTTGTGCTTATACAGTGCTATGATGTTGCAGACTTGGGTAAATTGGGCTCTTGGTCGGAGTTGTGACTCTTGGGCATGGTTTGTCCGCAGATGTGCTATACTTAATTGTGCATGTGTGCCATTGTGCCCATCTCCCCCCGTCCCCCCAGTCCCTGGTCGTTACTCACCCTGTTGCTGTTGGCTCAGGTCATGTTGTGCAGTGTCCGGTCCCCCAACTCCTGCCACCGTCTCCCCAATGATGACTCGGGTCACCATTTCCTCCATCTCATCCAGCTCCTGGTGTGTCGCTGGACTCCCACCACCAGTCTGCATTGCTGCTTTCAGGTTGGCTGCGAGTTTCAGCTTGGTTTTGCGCTTCACATCAGTCCAGCGCTTCTTGCAGTCGTCCACTTCCCTTCTCTTCACTCCGACTGCATTCACCTTGGCCAAGATGGACTGCCATATTGTATTTTTAGTTGCCAATGACACAGTGGAGGTGATGAACAGTTGGTGGTGGTGTTCTATCACCTCCGTAATGTGGATCTGGTTTCCCTGCGTACTGTAAGGCGGGGTCCTCTTCTTCTTCTCCTTGCCCTTCCCTGACCACGAGGTCCCAGGCTGGTCCTCCGTGGGGCTTGTGGGGTTCTGGTTGTCCTCTGTACTCGCTCCGGCTACCTCCATGGTGCTTTGCAGTTGTTTGTGTTTTGTTTGTGTTTTTGTTGGTGCTTTTCTAGTAGTTTTTCCCACCTGACTTGTGGGACTTGCAGGCCTGGCGCTGCTTATCGCTGTATTTTTTTTCGCAGCTGGGCCCATTGCTACTTTTTTCCAAGTAGGTGAGGCCCCTCCTTAGATGGGCCGTTCGTGTTCAAGTGTGACAACAACTGGGTGCACGATTGATCCATCAGGAGGATGTCGTCGAGGTATACAATCAGCCCAATACTCCATCACCGGCCTGAGGAGCTGTGGAAATGTACCTTTTTAGGGGTACACTGGTGCACGGTCACCCTTTTGTCCACGGGTTCAAAGACCAACAAAATAGAGATCAGCACTGGAGTTGGAAATAAATAACAAGTTTATTAATCACTCATGAGTGGGACCACATCCACACAGCACTCTCAAGGGCTGCCTGAGGTAGTACACTGAAGTCACAGAACACAGGTCTTTTATACAGGTTTTCTGCACTGTAAGCATGTGAACAGAAATAGGAAGAACAAGTTTTAGAAATAGTTATCAGCAAACAAGGGCAGATGAATAACCACTTGGTCAGCAAAGTGGGAGGGGGAGCAGGAGTGCTTATGGCAGCAGTAAATGGTTGACAGTTAACATCTGAGACCAGGTGCTCTGGCAGCTACAAACCCTCAGCACGTACATTGCTTTTAGCTGAGTCAGGAAGTCAACTAAAATAGATAGCACAAGCAGAGTGAAAAGACGAAAGAATTACGAAGTAAACTTAAATGGACACCACAGCCAAAATGGCTGTCGCTTATGCCAAGTAAAATATTACACGTTTTCCACAGACGGCCCTTTAGGCATAAGCTAAGACATTTTCTTATGCTTTAAAAGGGGTACGATAAACATCATGTATATCAATGAACATTATATTGCTGACTTCTCGGTCTATTGCTATACGGGCATTTACATTTTGGACATTCGTTTTAGATGGTAGACAAGTAGTACAAGTGGAAATACAGAGGGAACAAAACATCGGCCCACATTGGATACATAAACAACAAGAGAAGAGAATTACAATAATTATGAACAAGGCCGATAATATTTTTAAGCCCCATACAGAAAATATGTTCCAGAACCATCCAGCCCAAGTCCATGTTCCTGAGTCTTGATGTATCTCAGTAGCTATTTTGTGTAGTATGGAGATGACTGCATATACAGAAGGTGAATTGTCTGGTGTGAAGACACAACAGCTGGATCTGATGATACAGCATGCTCCAGTCTATATTGTTCCCATGTGGTCTCTGTCTGGTAGACTACAGAGACATCGATTGTACGTTTTCCCCTACTACCAGCATAGTGATCGAACAATTGCAAATCTTGATGGTAGGTTGGGGGAGCTAAAAACACAGGTGGTAGAAGGAAGGCTATGTAACAGGTACCAGACCAGCCTGGAGGTAGGAAGTAGTATGCCTTAGTTCCACAAACAAAATAAGTGTGACGTGATGCAAGGAAGCTGCTTCGGCCTCTCGTTGACATCTGCAACACTGTACTTTGTTACTGTAGTCCACTGGCACATCGCCTGTACTTTGTTCACAAAGGGGGCCAGTGGTCATGGCAACAGAGATAACAAGGGGTCCATTTCCTTTAGCCGACCTAGAATTTGGATACACATAGTTTGTTGCTGCACTTCCTTTACTATATTCTTCCATTTCTAAAGCAGTCCCTTTTGCTTATGGGTCCCCATCTTCGTTGGGGTAACAGACTTTGTTCATTAGAGGCATATAGAAGTTTGAACCAAGCTGGGCAGGAGCCATTGTGAGAGAATGGCAGCAGTGACAACGGGATTCCTTTTATGTTCTGATGAGGAGGAATCTTGCCACAAACCCAACAGTTAGTAGCATTGCTTAGCTGGTGTGTCTGATGCAACATTTGAAGAAATGAATTGTTTCTCAGATTTTGCCGGTATCCCTGTTCATCTTGCGGGAAATCAAAATGATGGTGCTCTTTTGCAGCAAGTGATGTAACAGTAATGTTAGGTAAGGAGGCTCCAGGCATTACTTCCTCCACTACCCACATTACAGTAGCGATGATGGCAGCAGTCAAAGTCAGACAAAGGATGCAGATTGTACAGCCGTTGCACGTTGTCGCAGTGATCTCTTCTTCTTAGGCGAGCTCATTTTCATCGGCAAACAACAAAATAGATGATGCCCTAAGGTCCTGGGCAGGCGTTGGTTTCTTCACTAACATTGAGACGAGTAGTCACTAATAGGCTACCCCCCTTTGTAGCCAGTCTTTAACCACCCAGGACAGTGGCTCAAACAGTCTCTTTCTGCGATGAAATGTCTTTCTTCCTGGATCGAAGCAGATATCTAGATGTACCAGGGATCGTGTGGTCCAGGAAGACTTCCTCAGGTCTTTCAGGTGACACAACTCGTCCTCTCTCGGTGACCAAAATGTTGCGATGATCTGTCAGCACAGCAGGGCTCACAAGGAAGAGCTTCCCGCACCTGCTGATAAATAGAAGACAAGCTGTCAGTTAACTGGGACAAATAGTCACTCATCAACATGTCTGGGGTACCTAATACTGGTGCAGAACAAAGGGCTTGGCGTAACTGTTAGAAGGCGCTCTGGCACTCAGCAGTCCATGGGAGGGGCATCGGAGTGTCTTTAGTCAAAAGGGCCAACAAAGGTTTAATAATGTGCAAAAAAACTGCCTACAAAAAGAAGTGAGGCCAATCAGTGCACAAACATCCTTCTGAGTGCGGGGTACAGGAGTATCTAAAATAATCTGAATGCGATCTGGTGTAAGTGCACGTCCCTCCTTAGACAGGAGGTGACCTAAATAGGTAACCTGCTGTCTACAAAATTGCAATTTCTTTCGCGAGACTTTGTGATGATTGGAGGGTAGAAATGATAACAATAACAGTGTTCCTTCTTCACACACTAGGTAAGGATGCCAGAGTGGCATCCTCATTGATAAGACAGGATCTCTCAACCATTGGAGAATTGTTATTTAAAATAACATGTACACCTTCCGGAGAACAACGTTTTGCAGCACGAAAATATTTAAGCATATCGATATCCACAATATTGTCAGGTGTGGTAGGGGAAAGCAAAAATGGACATGCTGCAGTGAATTCGTCAAGTCCAAATTTAAGTGGCTGTGAAAGCGGGCTAGGTGTAGGTGTCCCATCAAATCCTATCGACGTTATCATTGTGCCAGACAGGGGAGCCCTAGGAACCAGTTTTTTAGACAGAACACTACGGGTAGCCCCTGTATCAACCAGAAACCGATCAGTAGATCCCAAGATGTTTGCGTCAACATAAGGACCCATTTGATCTACTAGCACCTCAACCCATTCCTTACCCCATCCTAGGCATCCCGATGCATAATCGGAATCCGCAAGGGCATCAGCAAAATAATCAGACATTTGATATTGATTTCGTCTATCAAAAGTATTAGAATAATTTGGTCCTTGTTCAACTGCCTCAAATCTGGGGCGAGCTCCTGTACCTCCCCTGTTTCCTGAATTCCCTGGACGTCTTCTCATACTTCCCCTTCCCCGCTGATACTGCTGACCTCGCAAAAGAGGGCACTCAGAACGCCAATGCCCAGTCTCTTTACAATAAGCACACTGATCAGGGGGACAAATTTGCTCAAGGGAGAGGGGGCACCCCAGGTTTATACATTGCACGTCCGCCTCTTCCACCTCCCCTAAATGGTGGACCATATACTTGAGCCAACATAACTTTTATTTTTAATTCTTTAACCTTCTTATCCTCCCTGCCTTTTGCTTCCTGTTCCTGCCGCTCATAATATTGGGCCATAGTCAAAAGGGAAACTGGGGAAGACGTGGTCCAAGAACTCTCGCTGGCCTTTAAGCGACTAGCTATTTCTGGTAATATATTAGCGACAAATTTGTCAACAAACAAATGCTTACCCGTATCATCAGCCAATGACTAACCACTTAAATCATGGAATGTCTCTTCAAATCTTGAAAATAAATCAGAAACTAACTCATCCTCTTTCTGTTTACAGGACGCTAACGTAGTCCAATCTATTTTCTTCGGGGGTATGAGAGTCTTTAACTTAGTCACAATAGCTTTAGGAAGATCTAATATCTCCTTCTGAGGTTTCTGCGCAGGCTCCCTTTCCGCATCTATTTGTTCTAAATGTTCCCAGGTATCACCATACGCTACATTGTCATCTATTTTACGTATCGTCCTCCACATATCAGGGGGCAAAATAAGCCCAAAGAACATATCAATATCTGGCAAGGTCATAGTGCAGGAGCTAATGGCTCCTTCCACCTCCTCATAGAAGGCGGCAGGATTTTTCCGGGGGTCGGGCAAAGCAGCTTTAAGAGCCATCACATCAGCTCTACTCCAAGGAGTGTAAACCCAATTATATATAAAATATCCCTTTGCATCATCCGAAGTTTTATCATCATTGGTTCCCGCACCCTTCAGAGGAACATACAGGGGTGCAGCTTCACGCATAGGTTTTATAGCAACTGTACTACTAACAGGTGCAAGTCATCCACCGGAGCATCTATGGGGCATATTCACAAGGAGCTATCGCCGAACTAACGGCACTTTATCGCAGCCAAAGTCGTGATAAATATACCTCCCCATTCACAAGCTGGTGTAAACAGCCCACAGCACCAGTTTACCCGCAATAGCAGCCGTAAAAAACATCGCCACAGAGGACCCGCGCAACTATTGCTAATGAGATGCAGAGTGGGCGTTCCCGTGCCAAAAGGCGCGACAACAGTTACATCACACCTCAACATTCTCAACGACCAGCCACATCGGCGATAAAAACACAAAACAGGCGATAAGGTGCGTTAGCACCAGGAAATCTACACCTGCTCTGACCTGGTGTAAAGTCGGACGGCAGCCTGCAAACCAAAAGGGGAACACAGCCCAGGGCTACATCGGTAGGGCAACAGATGCCATGGAGCCACCCATCATGCGGCCCGGACACCCAAGAGGGCCACAACACCCACCGCCACCACCCCCAGGACCACCCCTCCCTGGCACCCCCCCGACCAAAGACATGCCACACCTAAACATGTACAAAATATTCCGCTTGATGTCGCACAATCACAACTGGTGACATGCATGTGTCGTCACAGAAATGAGCAGCACACATTCACTTTCGAAGCAACAAATGAAACTTTATTAAAATGAACACCGAAATGAAATGAAGACACATGGCCGCTCCCCTCGGGACAATACGTAGGTCACAGCCTGTAAGACAAAAAACATGATGAGAAGGTGTGTCCTGCGCACATCAGAGGACAGAGAGAGAGCGAAGGAGAGAGAGGAAGAGAGGGAGGGAGAGAGAGAGGGAGAGAGGGGGAGAGAGAGAGAGAGAGAGAGAGAAGAGGAGAGAGAGGAAGAGAGGGAGAGAGAGAGAGAGAGGAAGAGAGAGAGAGAGAAGAGGAGAGAGAGAGGAAGAGAGGGAGAGAGAGAGAGTGCCGCCCCTGCGCACCCAGGCCACACTGCTCACCTGCTGCCACTGGTGTGTCTCCAACCACGTGCCGGTATGTATAGCAGGACACCAGGTCACACATCTGAGTCAGAGTCGTCAGCTGAAACAGAGTCCAGATACATGACTGGCACAGTACACACACTTGCACAAGACAACATCGCCTGCTCGCCCATGCACACCCATGCAGATGCACCCCAACGCCTCCCGCCGCCCATTGGAGCATGCCCGCCCATGCACACCCAGGCCTCAATGCTCACCTTCCGCCACCGGCGCATAGACAGGAGGTCCCACCACATGCCGCTGCAAGCCACAAGCCCGGGGCCCACGGACATGGCACCCTCCACACCATGCAGCCACGCTCCGCAGGCCACCAGGTCCCACGTTTGGTGCTGAGTCTTGATTACTCCATGGCATGGGACATACCAGTGCACCCGGCACCATCGCAGGCTGCACACCCGCTCAGCCCAATGGGTGCCACTAACTCTGGGATCCCGGAAGCGACGCCACGGGGCGGTAGGCCCGCGCTGCCCGTTGGCTCTGGCCTACACTGTGGTCCAGCAGGGCACACAAAACCTGAGCTGTCCGGACCGCCGGGACGGGGCATCATCGCAGGCTGCACACCCACTCAGCAGCTCAAGGTGCCACTGACTCAGTAGACCCAAAGTCACCGTCCCGTGGCGGGGTGCCTGTGCCGTCCGCAAGGCCTCGGATGCCACTAACCCTGTGCAACCCGAGTCTGCGCAACGTGGTGGTAGGCCCGTGCCGTACTCAAGGCCTCGGATGCCACTAACCCTGTGCAACCCCAGTCTGCGCCACGTGGTGGTAGGTTGGTGCCGTACTCAAGGCCTCGGATACCACTAACCCTGTGCAACCCCAGTCTGCGCCACGTGGTGTTAGGCCCGTGCCGTACTCAAGGCCTCGGATGCCACTAACCCTGTGCAACCCCAGTCTGCGCCACGTAGTGGTAGGCCTGTGCCGTACTCAAGGCCTCCGATGCCACTAACCCTGTGCGCAACAAATCATGGGCCCTATATGAGTGAGAACCGTGGAGCGTCCGTCATCCAGTCACCACCGGAAGAGGTGAATGTGACGTCGTCGGCCCCTTATGTTGGCGGAGTCACATGGCCTGTGACGCCTGTGCCGGATGGGTGTGGTGTGTGTGAAAACCTTCCCTCAGGGAGTGGCTGTGACATGCTGACAACTAGACCAGTGACCTGCACACCACCAGCGAGTACGGCTGCGACGGGTAGCAATGAGGGCCCCCCCTCGGGGCGTTAGCGGAGTGGTCCGGCCTGCCGTACGCCGGACCAGCGCAGGGCTTGCAACAATGACTCGTGGGCTCCGGGCGAGGTCCAGTCCATGTACGGACAAGGAAGTGACTGATGCATGTGTCCCTGTTGTAGTGTTCACTGGACCCAGTACACAAAATGCAATGTCGCACCCTCTGACTGGCATCCCACAGGATAAACATCATTGACGCAAGGGAAGGCACTGTCCCCACATCCATGCATGAATGATGTAAAACATTACACAGCAGTGCGTCACTGGATGTTTATGTGCACATCCAGTGCAGTCATGCAGCTGGAGCGGTACAGGGCAATGCCGAGCACACTACACAATATGGGCCCGTGGAGGGCCAACCAGTGTCCATCCGGGGATGACCTGTACTGCAGAAGAGGAAGGGTACAGTCCGCAGTCTGTCCGCCGTGTCATTGGTCATCAAACAGGATGTGGCAGTCCATGTCGCTGTCCAAGGTGAGTGCATCGGAGTGTATTGGGGGTCAGTGGTAGGTCTTGAGGCCATGTGCGGCACCAAGCAGAAGCAGGCCTGGTGGCGGAAATGGATGCTAGTGCCTGACCCTCCTGACCACAGTCCCATCCACGTCCTAGTCCCCGGGTGTGTGCCCTGCCCCACCTGTGGGTGTTGCAATACCGGCTGCGGCACTGTGTGCCACTGACACATCAGGTGCCTGAGTGGATACGCCTGCCGCACTGGGAGGCACTGACACACCAGGGGGTGGGGATGTGGATGGTGTGGGAGCAGCAGCATTCATCAGCGCCACGCCTTGTGGCAGCAATGCCATGATCAGGTACTGCAGGGCATTGTAGATCCCTGCTACACTTCGATGGTGTGCAGCGGTGGCTGCCATCCTTTCCGCCTCCATCCGCACCATGTCCTCCATGAGCTTTTGCATGTGTGCCAGCTCACGGCTGGCATCGCTGGGGCCACTCTGAGCGGACAGCTGTTCTTCCCTCCACGTCATGACTCCAACGATGTTAGTCAGGGCTCGTTGGAGACCATGCGGCCGACATAGACACCCAAGGATGGCGTCCAGTTTGGTAGCCATGAGGTCGAACCCCACCTGCACCTGCTCGGCCGTCTCCCTCTGGCCCTCCAGCACACGGCGTTGGAAGGCCATTTGTTGTTCCTGGGGGACTTGGGAGGGTGCTGGGGCTGTGGGTGCCTCCTGCTGAGTGGTTTGGGTGGTGGGTGGGGTCTCATCGATGTAGCTAGGCTGCCCTGATCCTGGAGGTGAGTGGCGGATAAGGTCAATGATGTCTTGGATGGTTTGGGTGTCGATGCTGGTGTTGTCCTCCTCGTCATCAGTGAAGAGTGGCTGTGACTGCTCTGCAGGAGGTGTTGACGACGCCCCTGCAATGTGAAGGGGAGATGGTGTATTACAATGTGTCCACATGTATGTAGCCGCATGGTACAGGTTGACATTCAGACAGCATGGCATTGTACATTGTGACAGTCTGTGGGTCTGGGCGAGGACCCAGGATCTTTGTGGGTGTGCACTGTGCCCTGCTTGCTTGTGCATGTGTGCCATTGTGGCCATCTCCACCCGTCCCACCAGTACCTGGTGGTCACTCACCCTGTTGCGGTTGTGTTGTGTCCTGTCGAGCAGTGTCGGGTCCCCCGACTCCAGCCGCAGTCTCCACACTGATGACTGTCGACACCAGCTCCTCCATGTCATCCAGCTCCAGCTGTGGCGCTGGGCCCCAACCTCCGGTCTGCGTTGCTGCCTTCTGGTTGGCGGTGAGTTTCTCCTTGGTCCTCCGCTTGATGTCATTCCATCGCCTCTTGACCTCGTCCATTGTCCGCTTGTGCTCTCCGACGGCATTCACCTTGTCGATGATGTCCCGCCATATTCCATTTCTGGTGCCCAATGACACGTTGGAGGTGACGAAGAGTTGTTGATGGTGTTCCATCACCTCCGTGACTATGATCCTGTTCTCCTGCGGACTGAACTTGGTCTTCCTCGTCTTCTTGTCCTTGCCCTTTCCTGTCCCCGAGGTCCCAGGCTGGTCATCCGGGGTGCTTGTGGGGTTGCGCTCGTCCTCTGCGCCTGCTCCGGCTGCCTCCATGGTGCTTAGGTGTTGGTCAGTTTGTGTGTGGGTGTTTTTTCTACTTTTATGGTGATTTTTGACGCCTGCCAGGTGTGTGTTGCAGGCCTGGCGCTGCTTGTCGCTGATTTCCTCATCGCGCTTTGGCCCATCGCGTGTTTTTTGGTGTTGTGGTTTGTGTTTTTATCTCCATCGTGGTGGTTGTATCGCGGACATTGTCCGCGGTTTCGGCAGACTATCGCTTGCTACCGCCTCGTTGTGAATTCCACGTTGACACAGGGTTATTTTCCCGCGATAGGCTGCGATATTGAAAGTTGCGTTACGCTACTCTTGCGGTAGTTATCGCACGTTCATGTGAATATACCCCTAAATTTTGTGCTGGGGATTGAACTGTTTCTACACCTTTCTGTTTTCTAGCTAATTCTTGCTCCTTTCGTAAACGCGTCTCGTATTTTAACCACTCGTCTAATCATATCAGATAAGGCCGAAAAAGGGAAAGTCCAATCTGTTAATCGTTTATAATCAGTATTTATATCCTTTGGCTCTAATTCCTGAGAAATTTGTCTATAATCAAATATTACCTCCCAAACAAATTTTTCTACAAAATAAAATTGCTCCATATTTTGCCACTGTTGAACCATAGTTACAATGAGCGATGCAGCGTGAGGCCGGCGAGCCTCCTCCCTAGCAGCGGTTTTTAATTTATATTTTTCTGCTCTAGTCAAAGTAGAGCGAGTCTGTCGCCCATCTTGTTTATCTTGTTCTTTGTCGTCTGAAGACAAATGCTCGTCATCAGAAACCTCATCAGGGGCACTTGGAGTGGGAAATTTATACGGGAGTGGGAGCGCTCTAATAGGATGCAATCATCCTTAGACGTATCAAGTAGGGAATAGAGAGGGCGCCTAATAGGATACTGGCCATTTATCTCTAATCGACGTTCTCTATCTTCTTTTTTTTTTTCTTCTTTTCTTTATTTTTAATTCTAGCGCTTTTTGATATATCGATTTACGTTGTACTTTTTCTGCTATAGCTTCTGCTCTCTTCGCTCTCTCTCACACTTCTTTCTCCCACATACGCACACAATCAAACATATCCTATCTACTTTTTCTCTTTTAAATAAACACTGCTCTACATATTGAACCTTTTTAAGATCAAATGACCCATTCACTGGCCATTGCAGATCGGATTCTTTCTTTGTGTATTTGTTCCATAGTGGACCGTACATTATGGAAGAAATACCATATTTGACATACATGCCTCTTATTAGGTGTCCCTTCTGGGGGAGCCGGCTGATTTTTTTTTCTTCTCAAGTTTACTTTGGTACCACCAGAGCAGCAACACCACCTACGGAGTGTGCTGAGAACAGGCATGCTTTTCCAATATGTGTAAAATATTACTACTTTAAAATATTTCAAAAGGAGAAAAATCTCCACATTACCTGCCTTCAAACTTTGCAAAGATTGAATAACAAATTCAAACAAAAAGCCCAGGCTTAACAAATCAAGAGTGCCGCTTTAGCGACCTTACCAAACAGAAGACTACAACTCCCACCTGCTGATCTCCGGTCGACCTAATGGTCACTTCAAAATTGCGCCAAAGAAAACCCCAGTTGAGACTGGCCATCACCTGAAGGGTCAAATCGGGAAAACCGGAAAAATCACGTCGGCCTGCAAAGACAAAGGTCTCCTCGTGCAGTGCGCTTCCTCAGTGAGATTTTGAACCTCCGTCAAGACCACTCCTTCGGACGGCCGCGTCTCCAATGGGGCCCCACGAGTCGGGCGCCAACTGTGGAAATGTACCTTTTTAGGGGTACACTGGTGCAGGGTCACCCTTTTGTCCACGGGTTCAAAGACCAACAAAATAGAGATCAGCACTGGAGTTGGAAATAAATAACAAGTTTATTAATCACTCATGAGTGGGACTCTCAAGTGCTGCCTGAGGTAGTACACTGAAGTCACAGAACACAGGTCTTTTATACAGGTTTTCTGCACTGTAAGCATGTGAACAGAAATAGGAAGAACAAGTTTTAGAAATAGTTATCAGCAAACAAGGGCAGATGAATAACCACTTGGTCAGCAAAGTGGGAGGGGGAGCAGGAGTGCTTATGGCAGCAGTAAATGGTTGACAGTTAACATCTGAGACCAGGTGCTCTGGCAGCTACAAACCCTCAGCACGTACATTGCTTTTAGCTGAGTCAGGAATTCAACTAAAATAGATAGCACAAGCAGAGTGAAAAGACGAAAGAATTACGAAGGAAACTTAAATGGACACCACAGCCAAAATGGCTGTCGCTTATGCCAAGTAAAATATTACACGTTTTTTCCACAGAGCTTCGTGAAGCTCCATGGTGAATGATGCATGCTAAAGGCATTGTGTGGTAATGCCTGCGCTGTAAAGGATGTTTCCTAATTTCCACAAGAGAGTTGGGAGATGAGATGTGGCCGGCAGAGTAATGACTTTTGGTTTCGATAGTGATAAGGGCCCGGGGTTGTTTAGATACTGCTTAGCCAGCCATTTTTCAATAAAGAAGGTCTTATGACGGGTCTCTGGCATCATTAACCCCCTAACTTGCTGCAGCCACCATCGAGTTTGAGCTTCTAAAATGCTGAATGATTCAGCTTTAAATAAAAATGACAAACTTTGATCTGATAAGAGATGAAGAAGTAGCTCCGTACATGTTTTTATGACAAAGTTACGGCTTTATTATTTGCACTTTAACTTCAGTTAGGGTTGCCACGTTTCTCAGCTAAAAAAAGCAGCTGTTTGGTTATGTATCATATTCTGAAAGCACCCTGGCCTCGATTATGATTTTCTGTAAAATTAAAATGGTATTATTTTTTACATGGCAATTCAGCATCAGGGCTCGAGTCGTAGGTAGACATGGGTAGATGCCGTCTACCCATTGTTTTTAGAGGGTAGACGCCAGCTATCCTGCCAAGAGGTTGGGCCCCACAGAAATATGCTGAACTCATTCCGGTGTTATTTTCTGACACCAGGACACTTTCAGCAGCTCTTGTACTTTGTCTGCAGTTGTTCTGAGTGCTTGTGGATCAATTTGCTCAGGAGTTTTAAGTAATATTTATGTCACAAACAGACACAGCTGACGTTATTAGTGAGTTATTGCTAAGGGAAGGGAGGACATTCCCCAAGAAATAGTTACCAACAATGATGTTCAGTTGGTATAAAGAAGATGGAGGAATTATTTAAACACCAGCAGATTAGACATGTGAGGGCACCTGTATATTTTCGTCGGAGCAATTATATTGTGGAATAGAGTACTGAAAGAGTGAGTGCAATTGGCTTTAGGCGAAGGAGGAGACTGGAGCAGGAAAATACGAGATTTGGTGTGGGGCTATCGCACAACATTTTGCATCTATGGTGCCAATTGTCATTTGAGAAAATGCCAAGATGAAGGACAGGTGCCATTCTAAGGCTATTTTGGATGCAGAAGGGAGGTGTGACTAAAGAGGAGATTAAAGAAATGGTGGTAACATCAACTTGTCCCTCGTTGCTGTGACAAATATTGTACGGTTGGACACGCTACTGTTTTTGAACAGCTCTGTTGTTTGGTTCATATTTTCCCCATTCCTTTTTCCTCTTTCTCCCTGTTTTCTCCTCTCTCCCATATGTAGAGTCCTAATGATGCAGAAGTGATGTCTTGATATGTTCAATGGGCCTGATTCACAGAACTAACTTACGTCAAAAACGTAAAGTTAGTACTTTTTGGTATTCACAGAATACATTTACTCATTTTGGTATTCACAGAATGAACTTACTCATTTCGGTATTCACAGAAGTTAGTAGTCCTAACTTTAGGACTCCTAAATGCCTTCTGTGAATACCGAAAGTCTTAAAGTTAGGATTTTTCTCAGTTTAGGAGTAGTAAAGTTAGGACTCCTAACTTTAGGACTCCTAAATGCCTTCTGTGAATACCAAAAGTCTTAAAGTTAGGATTTTTCTCAGTTTAGGAGTAGTAAAGTTAGGACTCCTAACTTTAGGACTCCTAAATGCCTTCTGTGAATACCGAAAGTCTTAAAGTTAGGATTTTTCTCAGTTTAGGAGTAGTAAAGTTAGGACTCCTAACTTTAGGACTCCTAAATGCCTTCTGTGAACACCGAAAGTCTTAAAGTTAGGATTTTTCTCAGTTTAGGAGTAGTAAAGTTAGGAGTCGACTTTCGGTGTTCACAGAAGGCATTTAGGAGTCCTAAAGTTAGGACTACTAACTTCTGTGAATACCGAAATGAGTAAGTTCATTCTGTGAATACCAAAATGAGTAAGTGTATTCTGTGAATACCAAAAAGTACTAACTTTACGTTTTTGACGTAAGTTAGTTCTGTGAATCAGGCCCAATGTACCTCATGATGAATATGAAAAACCTAATAAAAGTTGTTTGACAAAAAAAAAGAAATGACGGTTCTAGTGGGAGATTGGTGTAGGGCAACATTGGGAAGTAAATCTTGAAAGAGTTTTTCCCATTTTATCCGGTTTATTGTGTGCGTGGTTGAGGACATATGCGTTGGAATTGTTGGATTGGAATGTATGGAATGAATGCACGCTGGTGGCAGTGCATGCATGCGCGCGCTGGAATGCAAATGTGCGATGCAGAAATGAGGGAAGAGGTATAGGAACGTTGATGAAGATTGGTGAGAGTGTAGAGAATAGAGGTACTATTAGGAGACGTACAGAGAGGGGTTAACTGTCTTCTGGGTTGGATGAAAGATTATGATGCGCCCTAACGGAGAACAGTTTTCTTATCTTTTCTATTTAGGTAATGTGAATTCAAATCTGCTATAAATCCAACTCTGGATTATCTTCTAATGTTTAGTATACCTATAATATATTCAGTGTCTTCTGTAGATGTTTAGGTAATTTTATTTTATATTATTAAAGGAGATTATGTTGTTCTAGAATGGAATATAGCATTGTAGCCTGCCGTAGAGGCTATACTGGCCATTAATGACCTGCTCCAGCTATAAAGACCTGAGCCGAAGGCGGGGGCCTTTAACAAGGTAACGGCCCTTCAATGGCTGGTATAGCCCACTATGGTGGGCTATAAGGCTATTAAAACATTCTGCCCCATGAGGGCAGAGTGTCCGAATTAAAAAACACATAGGCCTCTCAGAACCCGAGGGTGTTGAAACCTCCCTATGGCACCGAAGCCTTTGTTTCAAAGCTGTTGCTATGATTGTTCAGCAGATAACAGCCATGCACAGGGTCACGGCTTTTAGCTGTTGGACATTCACAGCAATAGCTGTGAAAGGAAGCTGAAGTCAGCCCCTGGTTTTCCCTGGGCTCGGCAGTGAAACTGCCTTTCATCGTTCAGCCGAGGCAGGGAGATGCAATAGCAGAGCAGAATTCCCCCCTCCTCCCTCTTTCCGTGGCTCCAGTGACACTGTGAGTTAGAGGGGGCAGGGAGAAGGGAAGGCACGGTGTGCCCTGCTGCACAGGCTCGGTCTTTCATTATCCCCTGTCCAATCCATATATTTTGGGGAGGCAGTGCAAAAACAGAGGCTGTGTACTGGACATTGTAATGTTGAGAGCAGTGGGCCTATTCTAGTTTATATAGGCTGCTGCTGCTTCCTTGTCTTCAATGTTCCAATATTAGTAATGTAAATCTGGAGCAGAAGAGTCGACAGCACTGGATTCCATAATTGTTAGTTGCCGGCTATACCTTTCCTGGTAACAGTTATACAGCTTACTTTAGATAAACATGAATTTTCCTCACGATCAGAGTGGACATACAATGAGTTCATGCTACCACTAGTAGACCTTTGGATATTGCCTCCTGCGTATCCTATGCTGTGCCCAAAATCGTACTCCAACCTGCTAAGATGTTTTTCCCTAGGTACTCATTTGAGATTTTGCCCATGTTTCTCATCTGCTGCCACCAGTGCTTACTTTGTAAAGATACAAATGCAGGGGCGCAAAGTTTTGCTTAGGAGCATGTAGCTGGTGCTACCGAATTTTGGGTTTGCCAGATACCAAGGCTGCCTAGTCTTAAGTTCATCACTCTCCTATATCTTCAAAGAACCTACACTTCCTCTTTATCTTAATCTTCCGACTTCCGTCTCATCCCTGCTTTCTCCCTTAGTCACTGTGGGGCATATTTACCAGCCCCTATCGCCAACACAATGCCACTTTTAGTGACGTTGTGGTGGCAATAGGGGATTTGCCTTATTTACAAGGCAGCATTGAGCCTTTTAATGTGGCTTAACGCTACCTTATAAATAAGGCACCCCTTCACGCTGTACTTAGCGTGAAAGGGGACGGCAATGGGTGTTTCGGAGGACGTTCCAACGCAACAACCATTGATTTTGGCACTGCCCCCTATTTACAAGGGTGGTGTAAATAGGAGGCAGCGCCAAAATCAAGACCAGGGAAAACCTGGTCTTAAACAGGTGATCCAGCGCCAATCCAATATTTATCGAATCACTGACAGAATATCGAAGGTCAGAATATCGACCCACAAAAATATCGCAGCAAGAATATCGAAGTCAAGAATATCGACATCCAATCTACATTATGGTAAGTACAAAAATATCTAAAAAAATATATCTTTGTCAAAAATATCGTTGTTGAAAATATCGTTTTTTTTTAGTTAAAAAAAGTAATGTAAAATAAAGTAAATAATACATATAATTAAAATAAACATAGTTAAAATATTTTAAAATGTTTAAAAATTATAAATTAAATATATATAATTTATAAATACATTTAATATATACATATAATATATAATATATACACTTATTAATATGTTTTAATAATTATTTTAATAACTTATAAATTAAGAAAATCTTATAAATTATAAATACATCTATACACATAAAACAATAACATAAATAAAAATTAAATATATGTAACAAATTAAAAAAATTAAAATGATTTTTAAAATTAATTATATACTACATTAGCTAAAATAATACAAAAAATATTAAATAGTGGAGGGAATAAAATTACTATTCCAACTCCAAACAGTGCAACAGTAGGGTAAATGTTGGATAGCGTATGTGTAAAAATTACTATTCCCGCTCCAGTGAGTGCAACAGTAGTGAAAGTGTGGGATAGCGCAGGGGTAAAATTTACTATTCCCACTCCAGTGAGTGCAACAGTAGGGAAAGTGTGGGATAGCGTAGGGGTAAAAATTACTATTCCCGCTCCAGTGAGTGCAACAGTAGTGAAAGTGTGGGATAGCGCAGGGGTAAAATTTACTATTCCCACTCCAGTGAGTGCAACAGTAGGGAAAGTGTGGGATAGCGTAGGGGTAAAAATTACTATTCCCACTCCAAAGAGTGCAACAGTAGGGAAAGTGTTGGATAGCATAGGGGTAAAAATTACTATTCCCACTCCAAAGAGTGCAACAGTAGGGAAAGTGTTGGATAGGGTAGGGGTAAAATTTACTATTCCCACTGCAGAGAGTGCAACAGTAGGGAAAGTGCTGGATAGCGTAGGGGTAAAAATTACTATTCCCATTCCAGTGAGTGCAACAGTAGGGAAAGTATTGGATAGCGGAGGGGTAAAATATACTATTCCCACTCCAGTGAGTGTAACAGTAGGGAAAGTGTTGGATAGCGTAGGGGTAAAAATTACTATTCCCACTCCAGTGAGTGCAACAGGAGGGAAAGTATTGGATAGCGGAGGGGTAAAAATTACTATTCCCACTCCAGTGAGTGCAACAGTAGGGAAAGTGTTGGATAGCGTAGGGGTAAAATTTACTATTCCCACTCCAGTGAGTGCAACAGTAGGGAAAGTGTTGGATAGCGTAGGGGTTAAAATTAACATACTTATAATTAAATTTATTTTTATAAATAAATAATGATTTAATTATTAAATAACAATAAATTAATTACCAATACCAATAAATAATAATAAAAAATTACCAATTAATAATTAATTAACAAACAATTAATGATAAATACCAATAAATAATAATTAATAAAAATTAATGACCAATTAATAATTATTAAACAATACATTAATTTATTAATATATTAATACCGCTCCCAAACCATCTGGTCTCCTCCTTTTGCCGCAGCGATCCCCCTATGAATGTCGGGGTCCCCAGGGCTCAATATTGAGCCCTACATTGTTTAATGTTTATATGGCCCCCCTCGCCCTTCTCGCCGAGAAATTTGGAGCCAAAATAGTGTCATATGCTGATGACACCCAACTGCTGTTTACGTGCGAGAAGGGTGTTGAATTTAACGGCAACTTAATAAATTCTTGTCTCTCTGAAGTCTTCTCGTGGCTCAGTTGTAATCAATTAAAGTGTAATTCTGAGAAGTCAGAGATTATTTTCTTTGGCCCCCGACCGTATGAAGCCTGGCATAACTGGTGGCCTCAGGACATGTCCCCCCCTTCGTCCTCCGTTACCACCGTGAAAAATCTAGGGGTTAAATTGGATGCGGCCCTTTCCATGAAGGCCCAGGTCCAAACGGTGGCTGGGGTGCTGAGAATGCTGCGGAATTTTCTCCCCTTGCTCTCAGCCCCCTACAGAAAAACAGTGGTCCAGGCCCTGGTGGTCTCCAGATTGGACTATGTAAACTCCCTGTATCTCGGCCTTCCGGATTATCTTCTGGGCCGACTACAGGTGATTCAGAATGCGGCGGCAAGGGCCATCTTTCTGACAGGGCCCAGGACTCACACTACTCAGCTTCTGCTCTCATTACACTGGCTCCCGGTGCGGAAAAGAATACATTTTAAAGCCTTGGTCCTGGTCTTCAAAGCTTTTCATCAGATTGGTGCCCCCTACCTTAGGGATAGATTCCAACCTTATATTCCACAGCGGACTTTGAGATCTTCTTCCCAGCTTTTGATCTCTGCCCCGAAGATTCAGCTCTCCCGGGTAGGGGGTAGATCTTTCCAAGCAGTGGCCTCTCGGCTGTGGAATAGCCTACCCTTCTCCCTTAGACAGATTCCTGACCTCTCTACTTTTAGGAAGAGTCTGAAAACGTGGCTCTTTCAGTTGTGAGCTTCGCAGCAATGGTTTGCTTTGTTTGACGTTATGTGGTCTATGTTTCCCAGCGCCGGGACACTCCTGGGAGTAGCCGTGCGCTCTATAAATATTAGCTAACATAACATAACAATACCAAAAAATACTATTTATTTAAAATTAATTACCAAATAATAATTTATTAACAATAATTTAATTATCAATAACCAAAAATAAAATTAATAATTAATTAATTAGAATTAAATTACTTCCCACCCTATAAACTCACAACCCGCTCCAATAATAAATTAATACACTTAATATAATTATCAATGAATCAATTAATAAAAATTAATTTCCAATTAATAAAAATGTATTACCAATTAATAAAAATTAATTATTAATTAATAATTAATTACCAATAAATTAATTAACAATACCAATAAATATAAATAAATAATTACTTAATTACAATTAAAATACTTCGCACCCTATTCCCCTATAAAACCAAAACACGCTACAAAACTAAAACGCAAAATTTAATTAAAATTAGTTAATAATTCCTAAAAATTATTAATGAATTTACTATAATTAAATTACTTCCCACCCTATTCCCCTATAAACCCACAACCCGCTACAGAACTAAAACGCAAAATTTAATTAAAATTAATTAATAATTCCTAAAAATAATTAATGAATTTACTATAATTAAATTACTTCCCACCCTATTCCCCTATAAACCCACAACCCGCTACAGTACTAAAACGCATAATTTACTTAAAAAAGATTACTAACTTATAAAAATGTTGTACATATATTTAAAAACCAGTACAATACTTGACAAAAAATATACAACACATACATATAAAATACATAATAAAATACATAACACTAATATAAATATCGATATTAGTAACATCGATTTTTTTGCTATCGATATTACTAACTTCGATATTAACAAAAACGATATTACTTACCTTCAGGTCGATATTCTGGTCGTCGATATTCTTGATTTTCGATATTCTGTCCCTACGATATTTGGAACTCGATATTACTGTAGGTCGATATTCTAAACTCGATATTTAGACTGTGCACCATATTTATCAGGGATCAATACTCAATACATCATGATACAATGGCCCATACACATTCACCCAGAATCCCTGATGCGCTGGGGTCAATTTTTATGCTCGATCTATCCTTTTCCTTTCATGGTCAAATATTTTGACATCATAACTAATGTTATCAACTTTCCCTCTATTTGGTCGATGGACCAATTAGTTGAATAGTTGATGGCAATGATTAACTTCTAACTTACCAACCATTTAATGAATCTAAAATGATCACAGACTTTCGGTGAAATTAATAATGAATTTTATCTCATGAAATTAAAGATTATGCTCAACTGCATTTGGTTATACAATACAAACACTGAATCTCACACGAGGAGGAATTTTCACTTATGCAGTACAACTGGAAACGTAAATCCATCTAAACATAGCGATGACTTTGTGCACTGAAGGAGTGGATAGAGTAAGAGACGAAAGTTTCAGCAAAAATTATATTCGAAACATCATATACCTAACGGAGGGGATAGATGAAGAGACAAAAGTTTCATCTAATAAATCACGCATATCATTGATGGAGTGGATAGGTGGAGAGACAAAACTTCCAGGGACAAAAATACATCAATAAGATAAATTCTGAGAACAAGTTAAACTAAATACAAACCTATTGGTCTGTAAGAAAACCAACCCCGCCACCTATGGGATGATGGGGATTCCCCGACATAGTATCAGGAAAAAAAGGATTAAGAAGAAAAAACTATCGGGACAGGTCAGGAACAGCTAGGGCTCTCTTCAACCGATGAACAGCGACGCGTTTCCCCTCTTTCTCTCCTGCCAGCCTAAGCTCTAACCACACCCCTAAAGGCACCCCAATTATACCCTTAAACTAACATTTCCATCCCACAATTGTTGCGAACATCACTAAATCTCGTAAAGGGATTGGTGGGGTTGGGAGGTGGCGTTGTCACACCATAGTGACTTCACTTTTCTTTCAACTGCCCTATTGTTCATATCCATTCCCAGGGTATGATTCTCAATTCGTTCTCACTATATTACATATAATACAAAGTTTATCTATTTCATTAATTTCTTTAACACCATCAACAGTCTGTTTCTCCGGTCCCACGCTTGGACACTGGTTTTGACAGTCGTTCGACATTCTGGCCTTCACCCTCCTTATGTCATCTGCGGTGTACTGCACGTTTGTCTTGCTTCTGACAGAGCAACTCGCTCCTTGTGCTTTCCCCCTCCCTTTTTTTTATCCAACTTTAATAAGATGGCTGCTTCATCTAGCACACTAAAGAAAATAAAAATGAACATATATTAATTATATGATAATGAAACCTTCACTGTTTACCACCCACTTTGCACTATTCCCCATTAATGTTACCTATCATAAGCTTTGTGCAAAAGCGGCATTATTCGTTAGTGTAAACAGAATGCAACATGCAATTTACTGAAGCATAATGCGGCCTATTTATCCAAAGTTTCTCGTTTTCCCAAATCACAAATGTTATTACAATATTATTTTGTTTACGTGTTAGTTCAGACATGCGCAAGGCAATTTCCCTCATGTTTGTGTGGGGTGCACATTCGTTTTCAACAACTATTTACTGTTAGTACGGATTATGGGGGTATCAGATCTGAGCAGGTTTTATTTTTGCGCAACCCTGCTCCATCAATTCCCCCCTCTGATGGCTTAAAGAAGCCATCATAAAATACCTACCATACCGAGTGCCATCTTTAATCATTTATATTTCTGTATTCTTCTCTCTTTTTATGGCACCCTCATCCAAATCTTTCAAGTCATAGTACTCTCCTTTCATTTCCTCTAATTCTATTTCTTCTCTTTTTCTCTTTCTTGCTCTTCGTTTATTCTTTGATTCTATCATTTCTTTTCTTTTGTTCTTACTCTTACAACACTTATATGTTGTTATTATTACTAAGATTATTAATGCTCCTTCGCTACCTACTACCGGAG
Source organism: Calotriton arnoldi (assembly GCA_963921515.1). Taxonomy (NCBI): domain Eukaryota; kingdom Metazoa; phylum Chordata; class Amphibia; order Caudata; family Salamandridae; genus Calotriton; species Calotriton arnoldi. Next base: position 635,270 of record CAWUFW010009153.1, read on the forward strand.
ACTGTACGCGGTGCACAGACCAGGGCTGTCACTTTCAACCCTCCTTGAACAGGGGGGGGTGCGTCTCCCTAAGTTAGATAAGGCCGCTCAGCAGGACCTGGAGCGCCCCATTTCACGGAAAGAGATCGAAGAAGCACTCACCCTCACCGCCTCTGGTAAGACCCCGGGCCCTGATGGCCTCCCTCAGGAGTACTATGTGGCGTACCGAGACACTCTAATGCCTCACCTGGCCAACTTCTTTCATGAGGCTGTAGAGAAAGGTTCCTTCCCTTCAGAAACGGATATCGCCACTGTGGTGGTTCTTCCGAAGTCCCAACCTCCCTCCCGGGAGTGTGCGGAATATCGCCCCATCTCCCTCCTCAATACCGAAATTAAGCTGTATGCCACCATTTTGGCTCAGCGATTAAAACCCTACTTAACCCTGCTGGTCCACCCGGACCAATGTGGGTTCATGCCTCAACGTGGGACTCGCCACTGCCTTCGGAGGCTGCAGCTGGCTCTAGCCCACCGGCAGATGCTTACCCCGTACTTAGCACTCCTGTCCGTGGACTTCGAAAAAGCATTTGATTCGGTGGACTGGACATACTTGCAAGACGTGCTGGCCGAGATGGGGTTTGGGCCCCAATTCAGATCGCTGGTTCGTGTCCTTTACGCCTACCCGAGAGCCCGAGTGCTGGTCAACGGGGTGCTATCAGAGGCCTTTCCCATTGCTAGGGGCACTAGGCAGGGGTGCCCCCTCTCTCCACTGCTGTTCGCCCTGGCGATGGAGCCCTTAGCCTCCCTAATACGGGCCGAGGACCGCATTCGTGGCTGGGAGTGGCCTAATACCGAAACAGACAAGATCGCACTATATGCGGATGACGTCCTGGTCTTCCTGGCGGAACCAGCCTCCTCCGGGCCGTATTGCCTCCAGATCTTACAGTCCTTCGAGCAGGCTTCCGGTCTGCGGCTAAACCCTGGGAAATCTGTCCTGGTCCCCCTGCATCTCTCTAGGGACTGCTACGAATGGCAATCCAACATACCACTTCGGCGACAGTCCTTTAAATATTTGGGGATCTGGATTACTCTCCTTCCCGAACTGGGCTGGTCTCTTAATGTAGCCCCATTGGTCAAGAAGGCCAAGGAAGACCTCCATAAATGGAAAGCGCTGCCTTTGAACCCTATGGGGAGGGTGGCGCTGTTCAAAATGATGATCCTCCCCAGATTTCTTTATGTTTTCCAAAATACTCCCTTCTGTTTTACCAGGTCCTGGTTCCGGGAAATGGACAGTCTAACTACCAAATTTCTATGGAACGGGGGCAGGGCGCGCCTGGCTCTGTCTACATGCCGGATTCCCTCCTTCGATGGGGGATTAGGGATGACTCATTTATACCTCTACTTTCTGGCTGTGCGTCTCCTGATAGTCCACGACTGGTTTAATGGGGGCTGGTCTGACCCGGCTTATAGGCTTGAGCTGAGCGAATTAGGCCTAACCAAAATCCAGGCCTTGCTGTATGGGGGGCCCATCCCGTCCCGATTGCCCGAGGTGACCCGCTCCGTGTTACTGGCCTGGCGGGCCTCGTTGCATCATACCGGTTGGACGCGTAAGTTGACCCAATGTACACCCCTCTGGCATGGGACTTGGCTTCGAGAGGTTAGTGGTCTACGGGGATTTACAACCTGGGACCTCATCGGCATCTCTCAGTTAGGGGATGTATGGGCTAAAGGCCATATGCTTTCCTTCCAAGAGCTCCAAACCCGATACTCTTTGCATTCGTCCCAATTCTACAAATATCTGCAGATGAGACACGCCCTTCATACACACATCCTGGGCGGTACGAGGCTTCCTGATCACAGCCCCACTGAGGCTCAAACAATGATGGGAGACTTAGGTAAAGGGGGCGTCTCTCGCATTTATCGCACTTTAGTTAACAACACCCCCATCTCCTTAGATAAGTTGAGGGAACAATGGGTGGAGTGGGTGGGCCCCCTCGATGAAATGGATTGGCGTGACGCTCTTATGGCCCCCAAGATAGTCACTGTCTCCGCCAAACTTAAGCTGATTCAGCTCTACTACCTGCATGCCGCGTATCTCACTCCATTGCGCCTTTTCCGAGCGGGCTTGCGCCCGGATGCGTTATGTGCGAGATGTGCTCATGCCACGGCGGACTTCATCCACATGGTTTGGTTGTGCCCACGTTTGGAGCACTTCTGGAGGTCCATTGAGGTAGAACTTACTGAGATGTTGGGTTGGGAGGTTCCGCATGAGCCACGTCATTCATTACTGGGGATCACGGATGGGCTGGATGGGACCAGGAACGAAAAGTTATTCTTTAACACAGCTATGATTGTGGCCAAGCGGGACATAGCGGCGGCTTGGAAAAGCCCTGATCCACCTGACCTGGGGAGATGGCGTAGGGGGTGGACTGGTGTGCGACCCAGGAAAAAGCCCTTTACATAGCCAAGGGGTGCGGCAAAAGTATCGTAGAGTGTGGGGGAAGTGGTTGGGTAACGTGGGGGTTTTGAGTAACCAGACTCCATATCCTCTCTGTGCAAGTCTTTTGGGGTTTGTGACCGTGGGATGCATTGCCTACTGGAATGTATTTGATTCAATGAATTCTGTGTATCTGCTGATTTGTTTCACCGGTTTGAAAATAATAAAATTTGGTTATAAAAAAAAAAAGATTATTAATGCTACTGAAAAAATTGGTATTATTATTCTTCCTAATATACTACTGCCAAAGGTGGAAAACCATCTACTTATAGTGGAAAAACTTTTACTCAGTCTCTCCCAAACACCATCAACCTCCAGTTGGGTCAAATCTTCATGTAATTTTGTAATATTCTTTATATATCCCCGATTCCTTTGCTTTTATCAGGGATATATGTGCAGCAAATGTTGGACTTTCAACATTCCACAGACTCCACCCTCTTTTGCCAATAATATATCACGGGCAAGTCGATTTTGCAAAACCATTGACCTGATTGCAACCATTTTTGTGTCAATCATCAAGAATTCACCTGCGGTATCTGTAGATAACCGATCAACCACTGTAGACAATTTTCGAAATTTATGTGAATACAGAACGACTCTAAATGAGGGTATCAGTGCACCAAAAATATCTCCTACTATTTCTGAAAAACTTGCTCTTTTGTTACGTGTTAGTCCTTGCTTTACTCATTCAGTTTATGACTGTTTCGATCCATGTGATAGACCTTGGGGAAAACAATGGCAAAATAACAACTACCATACCAATGTGCAGGCAGCTGATAATAGGCTTTCTTACCACACACATACTAAATCCCTGGAAAAACAGGATCAGTTCCACCTTCAATCCCCAACCTCCAGTGATTTGAAAAGTATGCTCACATTCACTAGAACCAATAAAATTATTATTATAGTTAGTTTTCGTTCTAAGCAAACACATTTTTCCCTTCTGTGACCAGTCCAGGGACATTGCAGCATACCCTTCACCTTTTTCATAACTTCCTTCCTTAAAGTCCCTTGGTGGTACCCGTGACTTCTGTTCAGCAGCTTTCCTTTTAAAACTCTCTTGTCTATCTTCTACCATTTCTATAAAAATTGTCTCTTCTACCCGCAAGCTACAGGTTAAATTATTCTTATAAGCATATTCTATGTCTAAAGTTTTAGTGACATGGAAAAATTCCCCTATATCGCGCATTTTTAGCACTCAAAACCTTATTAAGGGGCTCATTACGATGGCGGGCGGAAGCACAACCGCCGTGCTGGCGGATGCAAAAACCAACAGTTACCGCCGGCACGCAGCAGTCCACACGCCCGCACAATTACGATGCGAAAAGTAGGCCAAACACCGCCGGCAAGCCAGCAACACCGTCCGCCATCAAAGTGCGCCCGTACACGTAGCGGCGCAGCACAACTGACACACACCGTCCGACGAAACACGTCCCGCCCGGCGCATAAATTACGATGCCGCAAACAAACGGCTCCCACGGCCAAGAGATACCGTACGACAAACCGAAGCGGTAACACGGACGCCGAGCACGGACAACGAAGAAGCGGCTCCCCGAGCATGAATCCAGCACTGCAGGCCCTCCCCATGCTCCTGCTGATGCACCACCAAGGACGCAACGTACCGCGGAGACGCAGGTAGGCACACACACAACAAGTGCACGCAAACAGCGCACACAGTGCAAGGGCGGAAAAAGCGGACAACCCCCCACCAGCGCGTGTACACCACACATCCACCATTGCATCCACATATGACACACAGGCCAAATCGTAACATCGCGTAACACATGTGTACACACCACCTGGGACTAGGAACCAACCACCCTGTCACGGCCCCAAAGCGGCGATGACGCCGCCACACATGCGCACAACGCAGAGGCCAACCGCAGCGCCATGCATGCGTCGCACACAGACACAGGGACACAACCAAGCAGCACACACATCAGCCCCACCCCGAACGCACATGACACGTGACAGGCCTGCCACAGACATGTCCCCAACGCCCAATTCACGGACAACACCCAACGCCACACAACCGACGCACACATGTCAGTGAAGACACGCAACAGCAGGACACACCCCAGTGTAACAAACATGGCGTAGCACACAGCGGCGGCAACACCAACTAGGAGAAGCAGGGCTCCTTCGGGAAGAGGAACGCCAGTACCACACTGAAACACCCATACCACCCTGCACATATGAACAAGACATATAAAACGGAACACCAAAGAGCCCGGGGACCGACAACAGGTGGCCCAAGAATAACATTCACACACAAGGCCCAACGCAGAGCGGAAAGGCAGCCTGCCGCCCACACAAGGGAGAGCAGACAGCACTGAATGACCTTCCATTCCAAATCCGAAACCACAGCCCTACGACAGAAGCCGGTGAATACAGCCATTGTCCAAGAATAGACCAACACAGGCATGCCGAGGAGACCGACCACAGGGCAGATAGCGCATATCACAGAAGCACACAACGGACGGGGAAGAAAGAAGAAAACACTCCCCCATGTCGGCCACATGCAAGTTAATTGGAAGGAGTCACACATCACTGACCTTGAACTGTCTGAGAAGCATGTGGGAAGAGGGCCCGTGTCCTCCAAACAAGCCAACAGAACACAAGTCCTGTCTCCCTACGACTACACAGAGCTCACAGCAACCTCGGAGCGTGCACATTGCAGACTGCACACACAGCCGGAGCACGCCACCACAACGCACCGCTGCGAAATGGCAACCGCAACACACCTACCCAACTACGCCGAACAGCTCAAGCTGTACAAAACCAACCTGTTTCATACATTGGGATGCGATCTCCTGTCCCTGCTGAACGTAAGTTACCGACTGACTTACCGCATCACATTGTTCAGCTGCGTCATGCCCGTCTTCTACTGTCGGAGGTGTCCCTACCAGCATCCCGTGGAGATATGCCTCTCCAACCCGGCATGTCTGAAGGCGGACCTGCTACCACTACTCCTCCCTCTGGACGCACACGACAGGGCCTGCTCTGCCTATGGGGGCATGGCGTATGTGGCCAACATCGCACCCGCACTGAAATGGGACCACTGTGCCTCCACACGACGGATCATCGAGAACAGCTACATCGAATGTCACCCAGCATGCCCCATCATGGTCCTCCAAGGGACAACTTACGAACAACACCTTGACAGCCACCATCCGCTACATTGGCTGGCAAACATGTACACCACCAATGACATGGAAGCCCTGCTGGACGGCTTCCATACCTGACAACCTGTAAATTCGTCGGACCACAACGCAGGTTCCCCGATTGACCTATGATGTCCAACCCCGCACCCATGCTTAGCTTCCGCACGGACTGGCCAGTCACCACCACAACAGCCATACCAAACGACCGGCAACTGTAACCACACCATCAACGACATCGCCATGACATCGGATATGACCGGGACATGCACACTGTTCCCCATCACATCCAGGAACACCGCATGCATCGTGGGAGGCAGTGGCATGGGCTCTGTGTATCGCACCCACATGGACGGAACTGCACGAACAACCAGGACACAACATGGATCCAGCGCCCATGGACACACACACCGCTCAGTGGACATGAATAGGTCGCCTGGAGTCTGTGGGTGCTGCACCCTCCCACCCCCGCCCCGGGAATCCCATACCAGGACCTTTGCATGGACGACAAGTGCATACAACAACAACACGACCCCAGTGACTGTGACATGTCCAGTAACCACCACATTGCAACAACAAGTGGCACGCCGCTGCATGCACGCAAGCACATGCCCTGATGTCATCTCACATGCACGCGTGCATGAGGAACAACCGCAGCAAACCTGTCACATGGAACTGAGATGGACTGTGCCCATGATGCCAAGCGGTCTGGTAGGCTACATGTATACCGTCTGTGTCAAAGTCCGCAGCTATACGTAAATGTACATTAGCACAGCCTTGGCCAAGCAGATGTCACTCTGAAGCCCACATCCCACATGCAACAGCCAATCACATGTAACCCCACACCCTATCCCATTTGCAATCATGCTCAGTATATCCTCAACATGTATTCCGCTGCCAGTAGTGTCCACTATACTGCATCACAGAGGACAGAAGACTCAATATAATGTTTGAAACCAAAACTGTCTCCGCTGACTCATTTCACAAGTACGAATGAGAGAGGATGAGAGTATGTGAAGTACACGGCAGTCGTGACATGACCATGTAGTCCACTGGTATTGGATGTCAACGCAAATGAGTAGCACAACTGTGGAAGACACACATGTGTCGTGTGAAGTCGTATGGACGCAGTGCTCAGGTGGGTGGGTGTGACGGGTAGATGCGCACATGCCAAGTTGGAGCACGCCGTGTCGGGAGGGGTCATGAACAGTACACCACCGCTTCCCTGGGCATTGTGAGAGGACACCTGTCGGGGGGAGTGAACACGTGTGTGCACAGCAGCCGGGCACACGTACAAAGCGGTACCAGGCGCACCTCAGCCCACCCTCTGTGGACAAGCTGGATCCTGTTGTGCGCCCGCCATGCCCCTTGACAAGGCACACACAGCCCCAGTCGACCAGGTGTAACCCCAACATAGTCAATCCGCACAGGCGATACAGGGCACGGGATGGCAGTGGAGCATGGTGTGTGAGAGGTCTCCTCGCGCTCCTCCTGGTCATATCACGCAGGCAATAGAACCTCAACGTCTAGCATGGCACAAGTCAAATGGAAGTGTAGGGGGGACACACCACAGCACGAGCAGCACTGACGTCACGGGAGGTGGCTCGCACCATCCCATCCATTGCCCATCATACCAACCACGCCACATGCCATTGCGACTAAGTGCAAGCGCGTGCGCCACCACCCCCGAGCCCTCCCCAGAGAGGCCAAAGAGTGAATGTGTGGGCCATCAGCCACAGACGGACGCGGCCTGGCCGCAAGGGCAGCCACAGCCACTGGGTGTCGCAGGTGGCGGATCCGGAAGGCGAAGACTGTGATGCATAGTCCATGCAGGCCGGGTCTCCATTTGGGGCACCACGCAGGTGGACGGCGTCCCGCCACACATCATACCCTGAGACAGCCCACTCGTGCAACTGGACCCACACATACACTCCTTGCCCTCTCTGGTGCGAGCTTGGGGCTGCCTGTGCAGGCGCTAGCCTCGCAGGTGAGCATGCATATTGGGGGAGCGAGGGGAAGACATGAGGGCTGGGGCGAAGATGACTGTATCACTGTCAGTAAGTACAAGGGATGACCCAGATGTGGAAAGGAAGAGACGTGTCCCGTGTGTACTGCAACTAGTCGCCAATCCAACTACCCCCCATGTCCGGAATGTAAGCCCGCACCTAGGCCCGCCCATCCGCCACATCGAACATACCACCAGCACGACAACCTTCCCATTCGAAACACTGACTGGGGGTGGCGACCAGTGTACAATCATGTGTAGCCTACCCACGCGTACATGTGGGCCCTCCATGATCCATGTCACCTGTGGCAAAGTCATGACATGCGCAATGAGGGAAGTGAGGAGAGCTGTCCGCCCCACGCGCAGAAGGTGCATCAGCTCCACAGACCCAGCAGCGAGTCCAGCAGGGGTCACATGTGCAGGGGCAGCTGTGCCTGGTGTGAAGGCACATGCATATAGACAGCACATCGACCAATGTGTAGTCTGCCCACATCTACAGTCCATCATCATGCGGACATAGGAATTGAACACAGGGCAACACATCTTCAGTTGGTGCACCCACCGTGACCAACAATGCGCAATCATCGACGTACCCGCCCTGTGCATGGCCCCCCACCCAACGGAGGCACATCCAGTGCCACCATCCCACACACACAAGCCTTCCACGGAACATGCTGTGTCCAATGGTCAGTACAGAGTCAGCGCCCATCTGGTGGATCCTGAACAGGAGACACATGCACACACATGCCAGCTCCCACTATGTACGTCTGCCACCTGGCACGTGCAATGTAACCTCTCACCTGTGACGTGTGACTGCAAGCACACAGCCGTCTTGGCATGGGGCTGTCAATGTGGACACCTGTCAATGTTTCGGGAGGTGTGATCCGTACAGTGCTGTACATAGGGTGCAGTGCTGACACCTACTACTGTCTCATATCCCCTCGTGCCACAGGTCCCACTTGTTTTGGCCGCTCAGCCTGTGCCCACATCGTCGTCGTCGTGTGCCATACTCATCCAGCCGCGGAAGCAGTTCCATGCTCAGCAGACATTCATGTTGCCGTGGCGTTGCCGCTTGACGGATATGCAGTCAGTCCCCATCAGCACGCCCCGCAAGTCATTGGGGCCTAGATCCCCATGTGCATGCACATGGCAGTGGTTTGTATCACTAGCCATTGCCATTGTTGGGAGACCTGTGTAAGTGTATTGTGGCCGTGCCGTCCCAGCTTGACAGCTGGGCTGTGGCTCATGTGCTTGCTCAGTCATGTCAGTGATGTGTATGCGAAATTGCTATGTGTCGTGTTGCTTTGACATGTGTCCTCTGCCATTGTCCCTAGGCGGAGACCGAACATTGACCGCCCATACCAATTGCTGGCGGACATGGACGATACAGAGGTTATTAGGAAGTTTCGGCTGGACAGGCCAACCCTGCATCGACTGTGTGCCATGTTAGAACCCCATCTCCGTCCCCGCAGGGTGTATCCGACTGCTGTCACCCCCACGGCTAAGGTGATGGCCGCCATGCATTTCTTCGCCACTGGGTCATTCCAGCACACAGTGGGCATTGGAGGAGGGATGTCCCAGCCCATGTTCAGCAAGGTGCTGAGGGATGTACTGGCAGCCATGATGCTGTACCGAAACAGGTACATCCGCTTCCCCAGGGCTCGTGAATTGGCGGCAGTGAAGGGTGCATTCTATGCCCTTGGCAGAATCCCACACGTCGTTGGAGCCATTGACTGCACACATGTCGGCCTTGTTCCACCACAGGCCACTGAGCACCTGTACCGCAACAGGAAGCACACGCACTCCCTGAATGTGCAAGTGGTGTGCCTTGCGGACATGGTAATCACCCACGTGTGTGCAAAGTTCCCAGGCTCGGCCCATGACGCACACATAATGCGCAACAGCATCTTGCCACGACTGATGTCCAATATGCAACAGGATCGTGCCTGTATTGTCGGTGAGTATGTGGAGTGGTGTAGCGTGCTGGTTGTGCGATGCTGTCCCCTGTCCAGTTGGAATTGCAACGGTTCTCTGTGTCCCTCACACCCAGGTGACTCTGCGTACCCGAATGGGGCATGGCTGCTCAGTCCATTGAGGAATCCTCGCACCCCAGCAGACGATCGCTACAATGAGGCACATGGGAGGACCAGACGTGTGGTCGAGCGTACCTTTGGCCTCCTCAAGTCCAGGTTCAGGTGCCTGGACCGCACCGGGGTGCGCTGGCGTACTCCCCACAGAAGGTGTGCCGGATAGTGGTGGCGTGCTGCATGCTGCACAATCTGGCCATTCGGAAGCAGATCCCCCTCATCGTGGATGACGGAGATCAACCAGGGCCCCAGCCCGCAGACCAGGACAGCTCGAGTGAGGAGGACAGCGGAGAGGAGGAAGCTGGTAATGTGCGGCAGCAGCTCATCGCCCGCTACTTCACTTGACGGTGAGTGTCCATGTACGACGGCTGATGTGGCTGTATCTGTGCAGGTGTGTGTGTGCTGTGTCAGGGTGGCCGTTTGTTCACTGCGTGCTGTGTGTCAACGCTCCATGGCCAGGGTAGTATGCCACTGTTGGTGGCTGTGGCATTGTGCCCTATTGCTCTGTGCGATGTGTGTACATTGCTTGTAGTTGTTGACATGTACTGTGTGATGGGTGTGTGACACACTCATTGAATGTGCTCCTGTTCTGTCTCCCACCCCTAGGTCCCTACAGGCCCTCCGGATTCAATTGCCATGCCACGCATCAGGTGCCTTTCCGCCCAAGGTGGCCGTTGTATTCCGTACAAATAAAACACAGGGCACAAACAGCAGTTAGTGTAAAAGGTGCATTTATTACAAACTGTGACATGTGATTGTGTGTAAGGTGATGACAAAAGTGGTGCGTGCAGTGACAATGAGCTGTCGGTCATGGCTGCGTGATGCTCAGGGTGTACCCACTGGTTCTATGTCCATAGTCCAACACACACATGCCATCCAGATGGCTGTGTGGAGTGGGATCGTAGTCCAAGTCAATGCAGTGGCTGGTCAAGGAAGGCTGGCGGAAGGCTGGCTGGCTGCCTCACTTGCGTTTGGAGCGTGCGAAGTCCTCCCGGGAGATCTGTTTCCACTTCGGACGGCCCCTTCCACGTTTGCGAGGGGGGTGCCTGCTTGCGACATGCTGGTGGTTGAGGTGTGGTCACTGGCTGTGGACGCAGGGGAACTGGACACTGCTGCTCCACCCTGCGCCCCGGCAGGTGGTGGCGGAGGGGGAGCTGCTGTCCCTGGCTGTGACCTCACCGCCACCACCAGCTGGCCCATGAGGTCCACGAGTTGGCCCATACGGGCGTCCATGGACCTCAGCACCCCCAGCACCTCACGCGTGTCTGAAGCAGACCGGACCCATTGTCCTTGGGCCTCTTCATAGGCCCCAAGGACTCTGGCCATTTGAGGCAGGGCATGGCTCCCAGGGGAGGCTGGCGTTTCCCTGACCCTGCTCCTCCTACCAGTCCTGCTGCCACCGGGCTGCCCACTAGCCACATTGCTCACCACGGTCCTCGCTGTGGCTCCCAGGGTGGATCCAGTCGGCCGGGCCACCACCTGCGCTGGGGCTGGTGCCAGCGAAGACGTGGTGGTGGTGGCGGCGGTGGTGGTCGGTGCGGCGATGGTGGCGGTTGCGGCAGTGGTAGTGGCCACAATGACCGTGGGTGTGGCCGCAACGACAGTGGCAGCAGGGGGCTGGGAATGTTCAGCAGCCCTGGATGATGGGTTGGTGGGTAGGAGGGGTCCTGGGGAGCGGCTGGGCCCTGCCACACCAGATGGGCCTGCTTGGTGGTCCGTGTCCGAAGAGGAGGACAGATCCTCCAGATCCGTGTGTCCTCGTTGGGGGCTTGTAGGCTGGCTGTGCTGGCTGCTGGCTCCATCCCCAGCATCCAGCAGTTCGTCACCTGTGGAGAGAATGAGATTTGTTATTGTGTTGCACCTGGCGAAGTATGTATTTGTCGTCTGACATTAACAGTTCGTGCAATCTCGTACATGGGTTTCCCGGAGGCGTGTGTGTGGCTGTAGCATCTGTAGTTGTGTGTGCTTGGCAATGGGACTGTGTGCTGTGCACATGTGGCATGGGACGGATTGGCCATGCCGATGGGTGTGTTGCTGTGCCCCTACTTATTGTGACTCTGGTGTATGCGGGCTCCTGGCCCATCCTGGGTCTGGTTTGTACTTTGCTTTTGGTGTTCAGATGGGACGCTTAGGAACGCATATGGCAACATGGGGGCCATGCCCCAGATTCGCATTTGGGAGGGAATATGCTTTTGGGGTTCAAATGGAACGCTTAGGAACGCATATGGCAACATGGGGGCCATGCCCCAGATTCGCATTTGGGAGGGAATATGCTTTTGGGGTTCAAATGGAACGCTTAGGAACGCATATGGCAACATGGGGGCCATGCCCCAGATTCGCATTTGGGAGGGGATATGCTTTTGGGGTTCAAATGGAACGCTTAGGAACGCATATGGCAACATGGGGGCCATGCCCCAGATTCGCATTTGGGAGGGGATATGCTTTTGGGGTTCAAATGGAACGCTTAGGAACGCATATGGCAACATGGGGGCCATGCCCCAGATTCGCATTTGGGAGGGAATATGCTTTTGGGGTTCAAATGGAACGCTTAGGAACGCATATGGCAACATGGGGGCCATGCCCCAGATTCGCATTTGGGAGGGGATATGCTTTTGGGGTTCAAATGGAACGCTTAGGAACGCATATGGCAACATGGGGGCCATGCCCCAGATTCGCATTTGGGAGGGAATATGCTTTTGGGGTTCAAATGGAACGCTTAGGAACGCATATGGCAACATGGGGGCCATGCCCCAGATTCGCATTTGGGAGGGAATATGCTTTTGGGGTACATGCTGTGAGCCATGGGTGCCGAACGTGACATGTGTTGTGGCAGCATGACAGTGCATGGTTTGAGGTGTGTGCATGCTTGACATGGCCTGCATATTTGCTGTCTGTTGTGATTACTGGACATGGCATTGGACGCATCGTTATGAGTGAGTGATGGTTGTGTGCCAGCCAACGTATTGCAGTTGTCCCATCTCCTTGGTGTGCGTGCTGCCCTGTGCCATGTGCATCACTGCAGTGCTCGGGGGGTGTGGCCCATGTTGTGTGTTGTTGCTCACAGTGTGTCGTGCGCTTCATTGACTTCTGGCACATGGTTGGTCATGGGCATGTATCTTAGCGTGACTGCTGTATGTGTGGCAGCTGTGCGGATGACATGCCTTTCATGAGACTGGGGCTGACGGATGGGATGGATGGTATGTTGTATGTGCATGGTGTGTCTGTGTGTTTGATGGGTTCAGTGGTGTTCGTGTGCATTTATGTTGTTCCGCTCTGTTGCGTCTAGTGTTGTTTGTCTTACATAGGCGTAGTTGTGGGGTGTGTGGTTGACAGGCAGTAGGGGCTACATGGACAGGACTTCAATGGTGTTTCGGTTGTGTGTGATGAGTTGCACAGTGGCTGCCGTGTGGTACTATATTCAGTGTGGCTTGTGCATGCAGACGTGGCTCCTTGGGTGTTGCTATGTCTGTGATGGGTCATGTGGGGTGTGAGTCTGTTGTTCATGTCCGTGTGCACATTGTTCACTTGTTCGTGACGGTGGGCGGTGCTGCGTGTTCGTCTGCTACGTGACATGTCCCATGTGTTGGTCGTGTTATGGTCCTCATGCCTCCAGTAATCCAGCCCTGTCCAGTTTCCCACCTGCAAGTTGTTCGTGCGTGCACTGTACTGGATGCCACATGGCTCTAAGCGGGGGTGCTCCATGTTGCAGGTCTGTGGGGTTGGGGGGTGTTGTGGGTCGTGGGGGTGGCTGGACACCCACTGACACCGATTGCTGTGGACCGTGATGTCTGCCTTTCGGCTGTCGTTGTGCACTGCGGTGGCTGACACGTGGCTGTGGGGTGTGGGGGATGCTCCTCCTTGCTGTGCTGTGGGACTAGGGGCCTGGTGTGTGTTGTACTTGGGCTGTCCACCGTCCCACCCACTGCACTTTGTGTTCCTGCCACTTACCTGTTACTTGTCGGTTAGTGCAGCTGTGGCGGACACATGGGTGTGGTGGGTGCTCGTTGTGGCACTTCTGGCATATTTGGGGACCTGTTGGTGGTTACGTGGCTGGCTGAGTGTACACATGTCCCCACGTATGTTACAGTTGTTCGGTTTGGGCTGTGTGTGGTGGTGTCTGTTGCATGTATGTGTGATGTGTTGTGTATTGTGTGCTGGACATGGGGGTGTTTGTCCCTGGGAGCTGTGGCATGGTGGTAGTGCATGTGAGTACATAGCGGTGTGCTGGTATACATTAGTTTGTACTTACCAGCCTCCACTCCCCTGCTAATCCGGCGAGGATCTCCGGATGTATTATGACTCGCACCTTCTCCTCCCACGCTTTGAAGGTCTTGAAGAGCGCGGGATTCCCTCCGCCAGTGACGGCAGCCAGCTCTCTGTTTTTGCCCTCCTTCTTCTTGACCAGGCTCTTTACGTCATTCCAACGTTTGTTTATTTCTCCTCTGTTCCTAGGCAGGGTCCCGACTGCATTGACCTGGTCTACGATCCGGTTCCACATTCTGTTTCTGGTGGCTAGTGGTGTGTGCTGGACCATGTTCCCATAGATTTGTGGGTACACCTTGATGATCTCGTCGACCATGACCGTCAGCTCAATGGGCGTGTACTTGGGCATTCTTTGTGGTGCCATGGTGTTTGTGGTGCTGGTGCGGTGTGTGTTGTGTAATGTGCAGGGGGTTTGTGGTGCAGGTGTTTGGTGGTGGTGGTGGTGGTGGTTGTGATGTGTGCGTTTCTGTGGTGTGCTGCTGTCCTTGCTGTGTCACTGTGTCCTCTCCTCTCCTCTCTGGTTTGCAATGTAGCAAGGGGTTGTGGTCTGTGGGAGTGCTGCTTTTGTACTCACCTATGTGGGTGTGTCCTCATGGTCTGTTGTTTTCAGGTGTGTTGTGTCTGGGGTTCTGGCCTTTGTATTTTTTGTTTGTCCGGGGGGTGTTTTCGGGATGTGTACTGTGCTTGTGTATTTGTGCGTGCCTTGCTGTGTGGACTTGTTGGCCATGTTGTGTGCTATTGGTTTTGTGAGCGGATGGTTTCTGTGCAGGTACGTGGGCGCCATGGCTTCTGCCGTGTCGATTCTCATCGGCGTTGTTTGCGCTGGCGGGCGGTATATTTGTGGTTTTCCCGCGCTCATGGCGGTGCGATCGTAATTTCACGTGCGGTGTGTCGGCCGTGAGGGCGGGCGGTTTTGTGTTGTCGTGCGTGTTTCCGTCCGTGGCGGGCGGTTTGACTCCGACTCGGACGTTGGCGGGCGGTATTTTGTGTGATTTTTCCGCCGATGGCGGTTTTCGGTTTGTGTAATCGTAATGGCGTGGTCGGTGTTCAGACGGTGTGTGCGGGCGGATTTTTGCCGCTTCCATGCCTGGCGGATTTTTTTACACCGGGTATCGTAATGGGCCCCTAAGTTCTTTAATAATAGGAATTTCAGAAAATACTAAATCTATATTAGAAAAATAGTATTTGAGCTTCCCCGTCATGTAAAACAGGCTTGTGAGTATACTGCAAGACACACCATAGGTTAACGGAAGGTGATGATAAGTCACCCCCTCTGAGACAGACGAAGGTAATTGCATGCACACGTAACAATCACTTACATTCATTGTGTTAATATACTCAGTGAGTAATTTTGTAAAGACATTTAACGAGAAATCACTAATTGATTTATCATGATGGAGAATACTTCCATCCAACGGTTCCAAATTAGTATTAGGAATCTCATTAGTAACATCACTCATTCTTTTTTTTGTTACATTATTAGTATTGTTTCCATTATTAGTTATCATTAGAATAGGTACAAGGACAGTTAATATTAACCATATAAATGTTAACATCAAAACACTACAGAAGCAAGCTTTAATACATCTACGTTTAAGACTAGATTTTGGAAGTTCAGTCACTTTCACTTCTGCTTCAGCCATTTTTCTAATAATTTTTTTTTAAATCTATCTGATCATATAAATTCTAAGCTGTTTCAAAAAAATCCCAAAAATAGTAGTGTAATCCTACACTTCAAGGCTTTCGTCTTTACCCCCCTCTTTTGTTCTTTTCTTCAGTTTTCTCTGAGTCTTTGTTTTAGTTTTCTTTTAATCAGCAAGGTTGCACCTTAATTTTTGTTGTCTCAGTTTCTTAAGGAGGTCTTAGTTTGCTTTCATCAACTTGCTCAGTGTCAGATTTATTTTTCTCTTCACTTGGACCTGAACTTTCAATTTCTTCTAGAATAACGTAGGTCTATTCAGGTGCTCTTAACTTCCTGTTGGTTATTCTCACTCTTCTTGTTTTTCGTACTAATTCTTTTCCTGACTCTTCTTGTTCTGCTGACTTGAGCTCTCATTACTTTGTTCTGGTCTTTTTCTTAACCTTCTTTTCACAAGAGTGTATTTTAGTCTTTTCACTCAACTTGGCTACTTCTCATCCTTTCTGGGTTTCTTTGCTTTGATCACTTGGTCATTTTCTGCATTTGTTTCACAAGTTCTTTTATTTGTTCTTATTTCTGATTGTTCTTCTTCCTGAGTTTCAGTCTCTTGTGGGTCTTCTGATTCAGCAATAACTTCTCTTTCGACTGTAAACTCATTTCCTTCTGGATCAAGAACAATCTCATCTGTTTCAAGCTCAGCTGGGAGTTCACTTTCTTCTGGATCAACAGTAAACTTGCTTCTTTCTGGCTCAAAGGCAGTCTCTCGAACCCTGGAATCTTGCGCCCACTCTACTTGACTTGTGCTTGGCTGTTCACCATCTGGTAGTTCGTCAGAATCTATCACTCTAGATTCATCAGCTTCACACACTTCAAGCACTGGTCTTTGTTTTTCTTTCACCAGTTGTTGCTCCTTTGGTCTTTCAAGTGGATCTAGGGTTCGTTTGGTATGGCTTGCATGAATCCAATTTGGCAAGCCAGCACACTTCACTGCCATTGTCGTCACCAGTATGATTTGATAAGGTCCGTGCCACCTGTGTTCCAAACACGATTTTCTTACGTGCTTCTTGATAAATACCCATTCACCAGGATTCAGATCATGGGCTTGATTTCGATGTATCGTTGTGGCTTCTTCTCCAACCTGGTGAGACACAGAACGTACCAGTTCAGCCAATCCTCTGCAATAGTCAAGCACTAGATCATCAGATATACTCATCAGTTTGTTTGCTGGTATATATGCTTGTCTCATTGCTCTTCCCATGAGGATTTCATGAGGACTTAATCCAGTCTTTTTGTCAGGAATACTTCTTAGACTCATCAGTACAAGGGGTAAAGCGTCAGGCCATTTCAGTGATGTGGATGCACACACTTTCCCTAATCTTGATTTTATAGTGCCGTTCAATTACTCAACTACTCCAGAGGCTTCTGGTCGATAGGCACAATGTAGCTTCTGCTCAATTTTAAATGCTGCACAAATTAGCCGAATTATCTCATTATTGAAGTGTGTTCCTCTATCTGTCTCCAATGTGACTGGAATTCCAAATCTAGGGATCAGTTCTCTCAAAAGTAGTTTGCCACCGTGAGACTGTCGTTCCTTCTCGTGGGACAGGCTTCCACTCAACGAGAGAACAAGCATACAATGACCAGTACATATCTCAGCCCGTTGCACGGGGGAAGCTCAATGAAGTCAAGCTGAAGCCGGGTAAATGGACCTGCTGCTCTCCCTATGCGTCCCCAACTTACAACTGTCTTTCTGCCTGGATTTTGCTGCTGACAGATCACGCACCTCCGACAAAGGCTTTCTGCAATGACCCTGAACTTCGGATTATACCATGACTGCTTGAAGAGTCTGATCATTGCATCTCTCCAACATGTGCAATTCCATGGTAAACTCTGGAAAGTAGGAATCTGGTAACACTAGTCTCCCATCAAGATAAACCCATAGGTTATCCTCTGTTCTTTTGCTACATCCTGTCTTGTTCCATCTTTCCTTTTCCTCATCACTTGCTTCTTCCTGCATCTGTCTAACTTCTTACCATGTTTCAAATGTGGTTGTAAACAAAAGATGGCATTCTGTATTTCCCCTATCAAATGACTTGTTCAAAGCCATTGTATTTTGTGCACAGTAACGTGCTATTTGGTCGGCATATCTATTGCCCTTCATCACATAATCATCTCCTGATTTATGTGCGGCACATTTGACTACTGCAATTCTTTTGGGCAATTGCAAAGCATCCAACAGTTCCTTTACAGTTTTACCATTTCTAATGAGGGAACCTGAGGAGGTCAGGAATCCCCTTTGCATCCACAGCTGGCCAAAATCGAGAACATTTACGAATCCGTATTGACTGTCTGTATATATTGTTACTTTTAGACTTTTGGCAATTTTACATGTTCTAATCAGAGCTATCAGCTCAGCTATTTGGGCGGAGTTTACTCCCCTCAAATAGGATGCTTCAAGGACCCCTTCTATGGTGCAAACAGCATAGGCAGAGCATAATTCACCTCTTTCATTTCTCAAACAGGATCCATCAACAAACATTTCACAATCTGATTCTTCCAAGGGACAATCTTCTATGTCTGACCTAGGTTTGGTGCAAAATTCTGTCACATCCAGACAATCATGATCAGCTTCCTCTCTCACTTACTCACACCGAGAATTTGGCAACAAAGTTGCTGGATTCACAGTAGCGCACCGTACCACAGTCACGTTTTCAGCACCCAGAATCACTCTCTCGTATCTAGTCAGCCGACTAGATGTGAGATACTGTGTCCTGGTTTGGGTCAAAAGGATCTCAACAGAGTGTGGCACATACACTTTAACTGGATATCCCATCACAATCGATTCACTCTGTTCCAGACTCATGCAAGTAGGCGCTACTGCTTTTAAGCATCCTGGCAACGCTGCAGCCACTGAGTCCAAATTAGCAGACAAATATGCTACTGGACGTCGTGCCATTCCATGTTTCTGTGTTAGGACTGAGAGTGCACACCCATCTCTCTCACAACAATACAATGCAAATGCTTTTGAATAATCTGGCATCCCCAATGCAGGTGCATGACACAAACTACTTCTTAATTTTACAAACACTTCCATACTTTCATCATCCAAGACAATCGGATCCTTCACATCTTTTCGTGTTAAACTCTGTAGAGGTTTTGCAATCGCTGAGAAACCACAAATACACTGACAACAGTATCCAACCATTCCCAAGAACATTAGTACTTCTTTCTGTGTTTTAGGTGGACTCATTTGTTTGATTACACTGATTCTTTCTGGAGTTACCTTTCTGACTCCCTTTTCTATTTTGTGTCCAAGGTACTGTACTTCCTTTTTACAAAATTGCAATTTTGCTGGGGATACTTTGTGCCCTTTTTCTGCCAAATGGTTCAATAAAGCAATTGTGTCTGTTACACATGCCTCTTTTGTCTTTGATGCCACCAATAGGTCATCAATGTATTGAACCAATACCAAATTACCTGGCATGACTAGAGTCTCTAGACATTTTTTCAGAATCTGAATAAAAATTGAAGGGCTTTCTGTATACCCTTGAGGAACTCGGCACCATGCCAAAACACGGTCTCCGAACCGGAATGCAAACAAATATTGGCTTTCCGGATGCAAAGAAATTGAAAAAAAGGCTTGGCACAAATCAATAACTGTGTACCATTCAGCATCACATGGGATCTGATAAAGAATCACGGCCGGATTTGGTACTACTGGACAACATGGTACAACAATCTTATTAACTTTTCGTAAATCCTGCACAATTCGGTCCTTCCCATTAGGCTTTTTGATACCTATGATAGGTGAATTACAAGGACTGCTCATTATTTCTTTTAAAATTCCTTGTTCAATCATTTGGTCGATCACAGGAGTAACTCCTGCAATTACCTCTGGACTCATTTTATACTGTGGTGTGTTTGGATATTTAGCACCATCCTTTACTGTAATCTGAATGGGATTTACATTTGTCATTAAGCCAATCTCTTTTCCTGAAAAATCCCACACATCAGATTTCACTGCACTTTTTAATTCTTCAGGCAAGTTTTTTTCTGTAAGAAGTGAATACAATTCATCCACTTCTGTTCCTTGCTTCGCTAACATCATTTTAAATTCAACATACTCATCAGGGGTCTGAAATGCAATTCCATCTGGTGTACAATATATGGTGCAATTCATTTTGCATAGCAAATCTCTTCCCAAGAGATTTACTGGGCTTGAGTCACATACCACAAACCGATGCATATCTTTGAAGTTACCAATATGAACTTCGATTGGATTTGTAATAGGTGTTCTAATGTGCTTATTTGAGACTCCTACAACTTGGATAGTTTCTCCCGAGAGGGGTAGGTTTGGAATTTCTGCTGCTTTCACAGTAGAACGTGTAGCATCAGTGTCCACTAAAAATGTAATGTCATTACCTTCCACCTTTCTGTCAACAAATGGACCTGACTGATCAACCGCCAAAGATGCGCCAAGCATGCACTCTTCCTCCCCCCTCAGGCACCGTCATTGAGATGAGTCTGAATCACTCCCACTGCACTGCACCCAATACTGCGGTATCACACCTTGATTCTTACCAACCTGGTCACCTCCGTGATATCCAGTGTTCACACTGTACCTCTGCACTTGAGCATTCACATTATTTGGCATGGGAGCTTGCGGCACCTGTAACTGGTGAGTAACTATCTGCTGCTGTTGATTTACACCCACCTCATTCTGCATCTGTGGAATCAAATTTTGATTTCCCCTATTAATCTTAATCTTTTTAGCGGATCTACACTCATTCTTCCAATGTCCAAGCTTTCCGCACGCATGACAAGGAAATTTCTTCATAGCTTCCTCTTCACTCATTTTTCCCCTTCCTTTGCCTCCACTGAAATTCTGTCCATTTTGATTCTGACCATTCATCTGATGACTGGTTTGAGGATTATTATTTACTTCTTGTTGTTCTGCCACTTTCACCTGTGCCCACATCATTTTCTCTTTTAACTTTTTATGTCTTGATTCAATATCGTCACTACAATACTTTGCATACCTCAAAATTTCATCTATCGTTTTGCTCTGCCAGCAAATTAAATGCTGTTTAATCATATTACTAATATCTGGTTTTAATCCGAACACAAAGCGATACACGAAATGTCCCATATCTTTGTCTCCAATATTTTCAAATCCACTATACTGTTTGAATACCTGCAACAACCTTTCATAATAGGCATGCACTGATTCTGTTGGTTCCTGTGTGGTCCTGTCAATTTTAACCCAATCGGTTTCCTTTGGGGAAATTTTTCCCTTCAGAAATGTGATTACCTGATTGTACTTTTTCATCACCTCCTCTGATGGTGCACCTGTTTTAGCATCCCTAGGATATTCATCCTTTGGCCAATCAACTGTGATTTTACACTCAGTCCATAAGTATGCTGGAACAACAATTTCAAACAACCCATCTAAATCTTTTAACAAAACCTTCGAGACCTTCATAAACCTTTCTACTTGTTTGTACCATTCTACAGGTTTTTCTCTTAATCTAGGAAAATCATTTGTAAATGATAATATATCCTGTCTTGACCACGGAACATGAACATATCCGCCACCTGGTACTTCTCTCATCGGACACGCCCTTTCAACCTGTTCTGTTTCCTCTAACGGGAAGATAGACACTCCTTTACTTGCTGCTTCTTCCTTCTTTCTTACCCATCTATTTCTCCATCGATCTACATCTCCCCATTTCTTCAAAAGGTTCATCAGCTCTTTTATCTGTAACCTTTTTCCGGACGCATTCAAACTTTCCAAATCTTTTTCAGTAAATGACAATCTGTATGATTTCTGCAATACTTTTGACTTTTCTATGTCTATTCCATATTCACTAGCAGCTTGAGATATTTTCTCATGAAGATTCTTCGCTCTCCAAGTAATGCTTTTACACAAGAATAACAATTCATCATCCCGATAAGTCCCTAACCTGTCTGGACTGATCGTACCAATAATCATTTCTTCTAAATCTACCTTTAATTGGCTTACATTTAGACTCTTTTGATTTTCTTTCTTTTCCCTTTCCTTTATCCAATCATTCAATTCTTCTGATGAAAGACCTGCTGAACTCCCTGTCATTGGGGCGACATTTGTCTCTATTCTTCTTGGACTTATTTGTATATCTCTTCTAGGGGTTTCTGTTATCATCTCGCAAACTGGGATATCCAATAGTGTAACATTCGTGTCAGCCTGTCTTTTCTCATTGATTATCGTCTCCACTCCGCTCCTGACATTACCCATTGGAACTGCTAATGCATGTACTTTAGGTGTATTCGGGTTTTCTCCAAACAAAGGAACTACAGGACCTATTGTGACCGGTACCATCAACGCTTCTGCATTCAAACTTAACTGATTTATTTTCTGAATCTGCTCTACATTTGCCTTGTTTAGCATTTCAAACTCCTTTTCTCTCATTATCCTAGCCATGTCTGCAATCTGTGGGATCAATGGATTTCACATAAAAGGAGCATTTGGAGTCACCTCAACTGAATTTTCTTGATATGGCGGAGGTCTTTTGATCATAATATCTTCTAATAATTCATCATCGACTCATTTACACCATCCCTTGCACTTAAGGTTTCTATATTCTTCTTTTCTCTTTACATTTACTTCCGGTTTGCTCATCAACTGTTAAAACTGGGTATAACCCTTCCGTCACCACAGCTCTCCTCCATCGTTTTAGCTTCTCTTCCCTATTCTCAAAAGGATATCTGATATCATATTCCTGTGACCTCTGTTACCCATTCTATATTTTTCTCTCTCAAATGCCTCAACTTCCCATTCTTCCAACGCTTCGTACTGGGTCAACCTAGGGTTCGGTTCTAGTGAATCCATTCAATTTCTCAAATTCTGCAATATCCTTACATTAAATGTACCATACTCAGGAAAAGCTAGAACACTATCATCCTTTGTATACTCCACCCAAATTTCTAACCACATACACGTATGATAACCTCGCTCCAACATCATAAAGGAAGCAGGCGTTTTTGGAGGAGGAATCGGAATTCCCTCTCTAGTCACAATTGGTTTGTCCTTTTTAAAGAAATTCTTTATTTTCTGTATCAACTTCATTTTACACTAACGTATTTCAGCAAAACAAACAAGGAAACTTTTCCATAATTCTACTTATTCTATTCGTCAGCTCTTATCCTATACCAGCGCGACACACACTAACCAACCAATCAGAACACCACTACGTAAGCACAGTCTCAACCAATACTTGCGCGACTCACACCAACCAACTAATCACAGCTCCGTACACGCCCGCTGCTTGTCCAATACCAGCGCGGCTTTTCTGACGTCAGTATTACTCCCTTTACAAAATAATACAGCATATTTTTCTATTAGTAACAACATAAAACAATGCTACTTTGTCTGTTCCACTAAATAAAGAGATAGTTTTCGCCTTCTTCAAGAGGTTTTCTCACTACGAGTCCTAATAACGACCAGCGATATTTTACCCTTCAAACAAGTTCCGGGTAGACCTTTTACTCCTCTAGGGATAAGGCCAGGATTTCACAAGAGGACTTTTTGGCATGAAAAGAGGTCTTGTTACTCTCCTGGGGATAAGGCTAGAGTTTCAGAAGTGGACCCTTTGCTATTTCAGACACTCTACTCACATACAAAATTTCCCTAATTATAACACCTACAGCCCTCCTTAGCTTTTAGGTATTATTACAACAGACAAAGTACTTCTGCAGTGTGGCTTCTTTACCACACTCTTCTTCTGCCTACTTCAGGCTAATTCCATTCCTGGGATTCCTCAGGTATTTTCCGTACCTGTACTTCTAGACAACATAGAACGTGACACTAACTTTTCATGTTTAGGACATACAATCAATAATCAATAATCATTACCAAACTAATCAATAATTAAACCGTCCTCTGCTACCAAGAAACTGATCCAGGGCCAATCCAATATTTATCAGGGATCAATACTCAATACATCATGATACAATGGCCCATACACATTCACCCAGAATCCCTGATGCGCTGGGGTCAATTTTTATGCTCGATCAATCCTTTTCCTTTCATGGGTCAAATATTTTGACAGCATAACTAATGTTATCAACTTTCCCTCTATTTGGACGATGGCAATGATTAACTTCTAACTTACCAACCATTTAATGAATCTAAAATGATCTCAGACTCTCGGTGAAATTAATAATGAATTTTATCTCATGAAATTAAAGATTATGCTCAACTGCATTTGGTTATACAATACAAACACTGAATCTCACATGAGGAGGAATTTTCACTTATACAGTACAACTGGAAACGTAAATCCATCTAAACATAGCAATGACTTTGTGCACTGAAGGAGTGGATAGAGTAAGAGACAAAAGTTTCAGCAAAAATTATATGCGAAACATCATATACCTAACGGAGGGGATAGAGGAAGAGACAAAAGTTTCATCTAATAAATCACGCATATCATTAACGGAGTGAATAGGTGGGGAGACAAAAGTTTCAGGGACAAAAATACATCAATAAGATAAATTCTGAGAACAAGTTAAACTAAATACAAACCTATTGGTCTGTAAGAAAACCAACCCCGCCACCTATGGGATGATGGGGATTCCTCGACATAGGATCAGGAAACAAAGGATTAAGAAGAAAACACGATCTGGACAGGTCAGGAACAGCTAGGCCTCTCTGCAACCGGCGAACAGCGACGCGTTCCCCCTCTTTCTCTCCTGCCAGCCTAAGCTCTAACCACACCCCTAAAGGCACCCCAATTATACCCTTAAACTAACATGTCCATCCCACAATTGTTGCGAACATCAGTAAATTTCGTAAAGGGATTGGCGGGTTTGGGAGATGGCGTTGTCACACCATAGTGACTTCACTTTTCTTTCAACTGCCCTATTGTTCATATCCATTCCCAGGGTCTGATTCTCAGTTCGTTCTCACTTTATTACATATAATACAAAGTTTATTTATTTCATTCATTTCTTTAACATCATCAGCAGTTTGTTTCTCCGGTCCCACGCTTGGACACTGGTTTTGGCAGTCGTTCGACATTCTGGCCTTCACCCTCCTCATGTCCTCTTTGGTGTTCTGCACGTTTGTCTTGCTTCTGACAGAGCAACTCGCTCCTTGTGCTTTCCCCCTCCCTTTTTTTATCCATCTTTAATAAGATGGCTGCTTCATCTAGCACACTAAAGAAAATAAAAATGAACATATATTATATGATAATGAAACCTTCACTGTTTACCACCCACTTTGCACTATTCCCCATTAATGTTACCTAGCATAAGCTTTGTGCAAAAGCGGCATTATTCGTTAGTGTAAACAGAATGCAACATGCAATTTACTGAAGCATAATGCGGCCTATTTATCCAAAGTTTCTCGTTTTCCCAAATCACAAATGTTATTACAATATTATTTTGTTTACGTGTTAGTTCAGACATGCGCAAAGCAATTTCCCTCATGTTTGTGTGGGGTGTACATTCGTTTTCAACAACTATTTACTGTTAGTACGTATTATGGGGGTATCAGATCCGAGCAGGTTTAATTTTTGCGAAACCCTGCTCCATCACAGGCAAAACAAGGAGAAATGCTTTATTTCTCCTTGTTTTTGCTGTTTCCATGTGTGCTGCGTTGTGCAGCACACATAGAAACAGCAAATTGCTATTGATTGTTTATGTGCAGATAGGTGACCCATATACAATAAAAAAAAATGACGTTTTGCAACTTCTATGTGTGCTGCATTTCTGAAGTGGCGGAGCGCGGCGTTAAGCTAAGAAGGCTAACGCCACGCTCCGCCACTTCGTTGTAAAAATGCCCCTGTGTTCCTATTGTTTTTCGTTCTCCTTCTCTATCCTTTTTCTTCCTTTCTCTCTCTTGTTCTGGGTCAAAGCGGAATAACGAAAATGTAGTTATGATCGGTCTCCACCACCTGAACAAATTAGGCAGTGCTGAGTGTGACCCAGGAAGGACTACAGGCCCTCAATTTGTTGTAATTTCTGAGAAAAACAAAGGTGTACAGTACCGATTTTGAGACCGCATTTCGCTTACCCAGTTTCCTAAAAATGTACAAGAAAAACGGCATTCACCAAACGTTGGAATCAATTTAATTGATGCCATTTATCTAAAAAATAGATTCTGTACGTTTTTACCACATAAATCCTTCTTTTCCTTAGCTTAGAATTCATTCCCTCATCCCCTGCAGTAATGTCCCCTGTTTTCTTTCCTCTCTTTATCGATTGAGAGATCCCTCCAAACCCTTACATCCTACTCCTTGTTTTTTTCCTTCTTCCTCTCTTACTCTCTTCCCTCTTCGTCCTTGTATCTCCTGTTTCATTTTTATTCTTTTGTATGCGGAATGGATACACCTAGAAACTCTCCTCCTATGCCCACTTCAATATTTCTTGCTAATCCACCCCCGAATATTTTTAATCCTTGTTTTTTGCAAAAACAGAGAATGGACTTCAGGGAACCTAAACTCTCAAGGCAATATCAAGGAGAGCACATTTGAGGAAGTGTTTTGCAAATGATGAATCTTAGGAAATCGAGTCAGTAACACTGGGTAAATCTTTATTTCATTGAAATGTTAATTTGCAGGGCCAATAGGGTTATCATGTGATGACATGCACATTTAATCCAAGTTAGTAGGCAAGGAAATAAAGTTCCCTCACCCTTGAACAGCATTATAATAAGTGATCTAACAAAGTGTGTGCCCCGACCCTTTCTACGAAGGCCAGTGGGAATTGTTTCCCCTTTCATTATGTCCCTCCTTCTTTGTATCTTTTTTAAACCCTGTTTCTTTATTGCTTCTTTCTTTTCATGTTCCTTTCATACTTCATGATTCTTTCTTTCATTATTTCCTTTCTACTTTCATTCTGCCAGGTCTTCTTTTCATCTTTGTCGGTTCCTCTTTCATGCCATCACTCCTTCGTTATACCTTTCTGTCTTACGTATTCTTATTTAATTTTCTTTTCATCCTTCCTTACTTCCTGCCATTGTTTAATTATATTTCCTTTTTCTGTCCTTTGTCCTGCCTCCACCTCTTTTTCATCCTTCTTTTCTTATTCCTTCCTTTTAATTCTTTCTATCTTTCTCTTCTTCTTGCCTTCCTCCCACAATCTTGGCTTTGTTCCTACCTTCCTTCTTTCCTTCTGTCTCACCTTCTTTACATTTTTTTTTGTTTAAATATTATTTTGATCTATAGCCTTCCTTTCCTTCTTTCTATTCCTCCTTCCCTTTGTCTTTTATTTTGTCTTTACACCTTCATTCTTTTTTTCTTGTGCCTTGTTTCCCATCTTTATTCTTTCTATAGTTCTTTTCTTCCTTACCCCTTCTTGTATGTTTTTTTCCTACTCTTTCGTCCTTTTCCTCTTTCTTCCTCCTTTCCATTCTTCTTTTAATCCTGTTCTTAATCTTTTCATAATTTTTTATGTATGGCTTGACAGCACATCTGCCACGTGACCTTATGTGATCAACAAATAAGAGCTTTAAAAAGTGCTACTGCGAGAAGAACTTTTGCTCCAATCACATGCTGGTTACCGTGAGTACAGCATTTGACTGGGCAGAAGTTGTGATTCCACTAAGAAATAGAGCTTGTATTGCATTTTTTTGTCCTGTGAAACATTTATGCTCAATACAGCAGGACTGAGTTGATTATGGTTACAAGACAGTGATCAGTGCTATAGGCCTTACTTGTTTATTACATAAAATTATGACAAAGATAGCAGCCCTGATGTATTTATTGTGAAAAGCATATGTTAAAGCATGTAGGCATTTCAGAGTGGATTATTACACAATGTTAAAGCCTGTAGACAGGTACTGTACTACATAAAATCCTGCAGATTACTGTAGTAGGCAAGGGTTTTGGTTTTGGACACTCACTCTGTCAAACCATCAGTCGCGGCTCCTCGAGGGAGTGCTGCGGGGCGGGGGAGGGGCAGGGTGGGGGATAGTAAACTCCGGCATACAGCCGAACGAAGTTAAGTACATAAATAAAGAAATAAAACGAATTACATTGCGCGCCTGCATCGCTAAATGGCGATGCAGCGCGCGCAATGTAATTCATTTTATTAATTTATTTATGTACTTAACGCCGTTCAGCTGTATGCCGGAGATAACTACTCCCCACCCTGCCACTCCCACACCCCGCCCCACCGCACTCCCTCGAGGAGCCACGACTGCAAACCATTGGGGCAGACTATATGCACTTTGGTTGCATATTATTTTGTCAACTCTAATTGTGTACATATTTCCAATATTCTGGCTGTATGCATGGTGGTTACCTTGTGGTAAAGCTTATACGCATTACAGAAGCCTGAGTTGGTTATGTGGCCAGCCAACTATAATGGCTATAAGACTGATTGGTTCATTGAGAAAAGTTACTTCAGATGCCATAGGTCACGTCTGTTTATTATGAAAAGTTACGCCAAAGACAGTGGGCCTTGCATATTTATTTTGAAAATCCTATGCACAAGTCAATAAGCATTTACAGGTGGAATGTTATTGATACCTTGTTAAAGCCTGTAGATAGGCATTTTGTCACATAGAATGTCACTGATTACCACAGTGGGCTATAGTTATCCCCTCTGTCAAACCCTTGGGGGTAGAAGGGTGTTTATCTTTTGTAGGCCCTCTTAAAAGGGGACATATATTGTCCAACTCTAATGTTGTACATATTTGAATTTTATGACTGTGTGCCTGATGGTTGCTCTGTGGGAAAGCGTATGCTCAGATCAGTAAGCCTGAGATGGTTATGGTCACATTGGGGAAAGGTATGTAAGAGGCCTTAGGTCTGATCTGTTTATTTTGAAAAATCTTTTTTGATAAATCAATTTTTAGTATATTCTGTGTAATAAAGAACACAAGTCGCTTCAACTGCCACACAGTGAGAGTAATAATACACTGATTCAGCACTTCCACAGCCGCATGCATATTATTCAAAAATTTCCAAGCCATAGTAGGCCCACCATTTGCCCCAGAGTTTAGTATGTTTTTGAGGACAGCATCTAGCGCGTTATACCGGTTGTTCAATCTTAGCACACCAGTCCACCCCCTTCCGCCACTCCATTAAGATAGGGGTTTGAGTTGCCTCCATCTGTGAGCAATGTCCCATTTGGCAACTATTGTAGCCACTCCCACCAATATTCACTCACAACGGAGGTCGCAGAGGTTCTCCAGTATACCGAGTAAACCCACTCATGGGGTTAGGTACACCGTCTGCCCAAAACTCATGATAACGTTCACTCAATGCCTTTCTAAAAACCCACCAACAGAGGACATGCCCATACCATATAGAAAAAATCTGCCTTGTTGTGGGTACATCGGAAGCAGGTGGGCAGGGGGATTTTCCAAGCTTTCTATAAGTGTGTAGGTGTAAAGTAGGTGGCGTGGAGGTAGTGCAGTTAGATCAGTGCATCCTGGAAGCGATGGCTATTTCAAGGGGGGCATCTGTGCATCCTGCCAGTCCACGTCCTCGAGGGAGCTCACAAATCCATCCCATTTCTGTTTGAGTGACAGGAGCACCTCCAGGCGCATTGTTCACCAATGTACAATATATCAGGGACACTGCACCTGTACCAGGGTGGCCCATAAAGAATTTGGCTCGGAGGGGACTGTAATTGAGCAATTCATTAGGGATCCAGATGTGATACGATAGAGCATGCCGGAGCTGTAAGTACTTATAAAACTGTGTGTTAGAGAGGAAGAATTTTTGCTGAAGCTCCCGGAAGTATTGTAGTTGATCCCCCTTCCATATGCCACCCAGAATAGCAATCCCAATCTTGTCCCAGTGTCTGAAGCTGTCAATGCGAGCAGTGTGCTGTAGCCATCGTGCCTCCCACAGTGGGGTCAATTGTGTAAGTCTATTGTCCCTTCCCATAAAACGGGAGGCCGCGCTGTCACTGTCATCTCAGGGAGTCAGCTAGGAAGTGGTGTACCATAGAGCAGTCCCACAACAGCGTCCAGGCCTAAGTATGAGAGCTCCAAGTCGGGTCATCCCACCCTCCGGTTAGCCAGTCATTTATTACTATCAATCGGGTCGCCCAGTAGTACAATCTAATGTCACCTATCCCAAATTCTCCGTCATACACTAATTGCCCTCACTTGTCCAGGGCTATGTGGACTGGGCCAGCTGTTCATAGAAAAGTTCAGACCTGGGCATTAATTTTTTGGAACCAGCGACCGGGAATATCATAGGGGAAATGCTGAAGAGCATACAGAAATCTGGGCAGGACCATCGTTTTAAATATAGCCACCTTGCCCAATAGATTAAGTGGGAGTTGTTCTCATCTCTTAAAGTCACATTTCATTTTAGTAATAAGTGGTGTGAGATTAAGACTCCAAGCAAGATCAGGGTTCGTACAGATATGAACAGCCAGGTACTGAAATCTCAGTCTTCGATCGGGATAAATGAGTGCCAGGCTACTACAATTTGGTCGCCATGGATGGGAACCAAGAGTGATTTGTGCCAATTGGGAAGGTATCCAACATTGTTCTGTTCACCCGCACTTGAGAAGTGGGGGCATTACATAGCAGCAGCACATAAGTTCTGAATTTGGGGCCGAACCCTATCCTCTCCAGGACCTCAAACAGAAAAGACCAGTCAAGAGAATCAAATGCCTTTTCAAAATCTAATAAAAGGAGGACACAAGGATCTTGTCAAGTCAAGGCATAGGTGCACGTAGAGTATGCAATTTCTAGTACTTCGGACGGACAGGCATGTAGCAGCATTGGTCTGGGTGGATTAGGACAGGGAGAGCTCACTGGAGCCCGTTGGCCAGTATTTTGGCATAGATTTTTATCCCTACATTAATCAGGGAAATTGGACGATAAGAGGAGCACTGGATGGGTGGCTGTTCTGCCTTGGGGTGGACCACTATCATGGCAGAGTCAAGTTCAGCAGGAAACCTACCCGGGTTTACCGCTTCCCTACAAAGGCCCAAGAGGTGGGGGCCCAACATGTCCCGAATTTCATGGTAAAACTCTGTGCGAAATCCATCAGGTCCTGGTGTTTTCCACAGTTTCATGTCGGTGATGGCCTTAACAATCTACTCAAGCATGAGAGGCTCTTCAAAGTCTAAACGGATAGCCAATTGGAGTTTCGGCAGCAGAATATCATTAAGTATGGGATGGTTTTGCTCCACTAGGGGACGAGATTGATTACTGTACAGTGTTCGATAATACTCTGACACAATTTTTGTAAACTCCTGCCTGAGAGTGCCAGACAGGTCAGCAATTTTGGGGACAATCCGCAAGGCCATCTCCCTGGTGGTAAACCAATAAAGTAATTCCCCGCTTTTATCTCCTCACTCATATACCCGTTGCATGGATGCTCTCCTCAAGCAAAATATGTCGTAAGGACACCCTTGAAAAATGGAGTTGACAGTCAAGGATTTCTCAGGAGCTGCTTAAAATTTGAAGCTCTAGGTCCAATATCTGATGCTTGAGCACAGTAACCTGACTAAGTTTGGCTTTTTATTGGTGTCTAAGATACCCCAATGCCAAGCCTCAAATCGTGGCTATCCCAGCTGCCCATAGAGTCCCAGGAGAAGAGACTGTACCCTTATTGTGATCAAAGTACACCTGTATGTCAAGTCAACAAATGTGCAGAATATGCTGTGTCCATCAAACTCCAGGCATTAAGGCGCCAGACCAGGTAGTGGAGGACGGCTTCCACCCTTCCAAACTGAGCCACTACAGGTGAATGAACAGAGCTTGCCCGCTGAAGTATCCTAAAACCGGTCAAATGAAAGAGATAGGGGGCAGGAAACAGCAATAAGTCTATGCGTGAGGATGTATGGTGAGCTGCTGTGGTGTGTGTATACTCCAGATCTCTGGGGGGTCATATCCTCCACAGGTCATATAACCCCAGTGAATCCATCCATGCCCCAAGCTGCTTTGCTTTGGATACTCGGTTCACCGTCTGTGTATTAGAAGAGTCGAGAGAGGGGCCCGGGGGGGGCATTTAGTCCCCCTCATATTGTGATCCCATGGGGAAACGCGTGGATGATACTTTCTATCACCTGCCACACTGGGTGGTATGTACACACTGAGGAAGTTATATTGTTGGCCTTCAAGGAGATCGCCAACCCCCACGAACTGGCCCTGTGAGTCCAATATTGGAGATGTTTCTACCACTGGGAAAGTTTTGTGGAGTAGGAATGCCACTCCCTGAGTAAATTCTGCATGGTTAACGCAGTAATACCCGAATTTTGCTCAGAAGAGGGCGAAGGGTGCCTAGCCAGTGTGTTTCCTGCAGCATCAGCATCGCAGGCATAAGCTGACTAGGATGGTGCAGGTTAGCTGTCTGTTTAATGTGGTCAAGAAGACCATTAACGTTCCATGAAATTATCTTAAAAGGCATCATCATGGCCGTCGGTAGGCAATGAACAGAAACCTGTGGGGCGCCAGTGTGCTGGGGGTCAAAATGAGAAGTGACCGCCCTCCAGTGTGTCTGATGCCCACCCTGAAAGGGATAGCTGTATATATGTCAGTGGTTGCAAACATGAAGCGGTCTGAAACTAGAACAAAAAAAACATAACCATGGAACCCTTCCCCCAACTGACCTCCACCCCACACTTCTCCACTTGAAGTATCTGTCACCCTAAACCCCTGTAGAACACAAACCATTACAATAAGTATGGGTTAAGCAATGTTGTCAGTCCTCCTACTATGCAAGATATCGCAAAAATATTAGTGATTGCCAAGAAAACATATCATGCTACCACTTCCATAGCGTTTAAAGCTACAAGGGCTCCCCTTAGTGGCACGGTTCCAACTTCAGGCCTTACGGCTGACGTTCAATCTCAGAGGTGTCGTCCAGGTGCAGCCGATGACCCAAGGTGGGTGCCCCCTGACTACCTAGGGGGCACTCAGGGCTAGGGAAGCGAGCTCAGTCCATGACGGAAGATCCAGATGGACTCCGGTTGAGTGTCTGCTCCTTCCGCAATCGTGTTCTTCTGCGGGATTTAGTCGTTGGCAGCCAGGAACTGTGATCAGCCTGGGGAATAACTGGAAGTTGTAAAGTCTGCTGGTTCGGTCTGTCAGTTGCCCATTCCATGGCATCCTCGGGGTTTTCGAAGAAGTATGTTTTAGAGTCATGGACCACTTTAAGTCTAGTGGGGAAGAGGAGCATGTATTGAATGTGGAGCTTTTGTTTAACCTCATCATAGGATTTTCTCTGCTGCTGGATCGCCCTGGTGTAATTAGGAAAAAGCATGATGCGAGATGATTCAAAGGTCAAGGTTCCAGCTTGGCGGGCATCTCAAAGGATCACATCTTGTCCCGATGATTAGGTATCCGCGCAATTATGGGACGTGGAGGGGCCCCCGGGGGCAGACGTTGGGCCGGGGATCAATGTGCTTGCTCAACCGCGAACCACTGCAACAGTTTCCAGTTTGGAATCCAGGACTCCAGCCATGTTTTAAGAAACTTTTCTGGGTGAGGGCCCTTGGCATTCTCAGGAAAGCCTACAAATTGCAGATTATTACATCTAGGGCCATATGTAGGTAATTTCTATTTACCGATTCCTAAATACCGAATTTTACCGATTCGGTATTTAAGAATCGGTAAATAGAATGTAGGTAAACATTCGGTAAATTTTACCGATTCGGTAATATTCGTTATTACCGATTCGGTATTTACCGAATCGGTAATAAGGAATACCTTCCCATTCATTCCTATGGGCCTGGAGGCCCATAGGAATGAATGGGAAGCCATTCACTACCATCGGTAACCAGGATCGGTAATAGGGGAGCATATTCAAGGGTGGCAGGGTGTCAAATTGACACCCTGTTGCACCCTGAATCGTGCATGTGTGCACATGTGGCGCACATACATGCCCTAAGGGCATGTATGTCTGCCACATGGCACTTTTAAAAAGCACAAAATTGCTTTTTAAAAGGTATTCGGTATTTACCACCAACTTGTAGTTGGTGGTAAATAACGAATCCTTAAACCAAAAATGCACTCACTTGAGTGCTCCCTACATAGGATTTAAGGAATCGGTAATTTACTGATTCCTTAAAATAACGAATCGGTAAATTACCGACTCCTTAAATCCGGCCTCCTACATCGCAAAGGGCTAAATACCGGTCGGTAACGGGAAATTTACCGATTTTTGGCCGTTACCGACCGGTATTAGCCCACCTACATATGGCCCCTAGATCTATTCTCTGTGTCTTCTGCCTGTGTTTCCAGGGCTGCTGTGGTAGAGAGGAGTTGGGAAATGGTGTGCTTGAGAGTGGCCAACTCGTTCTCTAGGGTGGAGAGCCGAACCTCTGCTTCGGTCACCCTCGTGGCCATATTTCGCATATCCTGGCATAAAAGTAACACATCGACCCGCACCTCTCCTATCATAGACTCAACCACTTCCTTGGAGGATTGGATGGCCTGTAAGATTGGGTCTAGATCAGTGAAGGAGGGTTGCTGCTTCAGTGGTGAGGCCTCTGCTATGGGACCGGCCCCACTTGCACTGTAAATTTGTCCATCTTCGTTTGGGCATGTGTATTGGGCACTATGTCCTTCCCAATCACTAAACGCTGTATAGACCGTGGCAAGGGGAGAAGGGCCAAGATGACAGACATCTGCATACTGCGTCAAGAAGAAGGGGTCTCTTGTAAGGAAGAGGCGAGCACGCGGTCCTCCCTGTTAATGCCCTCTCTTGGTATCGACGGCACTCCTACAGGTCAATCCAGGGCACAGCAATGTCTATGAGAGTCAAAAGAAGGGGGGAGAAAACGGGAGGGGGTGAAAGCGAACGGCCACTGATTGATGTCATCTCCTTGTGCCTTGGAACCTCCAAGGTTTCTTGTGTGTAGTTCCATGTCAGCAGCCCCATCCCGCTTGCCCCACAAAACCAAGAGGGGCAGCAGGAGTGGGTAGTCACCCACTCCTGATAGCACTCTCACATTCCCAGCCTGTCAGCTCTGGGAAAAGGCAGCAGAGATCAACTCAGAACACCGCTGTCAGCTCACTAATGAGGCCTCTCTCCACGTCACCAGGTCCCGAGGGGCCATCGGATGCTTCGCCTCTCCAGCTGCACCGTAGGTAAGTTAAGTGGGCAACGCAGGGGGAAAAGGGGAACGGAAAATGCCTCTGATCTATGGCCGACGGCACAGCTTCTGAGAGGCACTTGGCCCCAGTGGACCTCACTCGGCACGTCAGGCAGGCCGTGCACGGGTACAGACAGCATGGACCCCGCCAACAGTCAGACGCATCCCGGGGAAGTTCTGTTCCACACCGAAAGGTGCACACCCAGGGCACCACACTCGCCCGCAGCAGCTCCTCAGGACCCTTCAGCTCTCCCTGCACCGTGTAACTGTGTTAGGCCACAGGGGGGCCCGTGGAGAATGGTGCCAGTCTGCTTCGGGAACCTGGGCACAAAGTTAGCATAGTGAGGGGCCACCAGGCATTGGAGAGGCAACGGAGTGTAGGAAGGATGCACTCGTACACAGGATTCCCACGGATGGCAGAGGAGGTCTCAGGGCATTAAAGAAATGCATCCCCCATCTTTGCCTCCTTGGCCACACCTTCTTTTTTGAAAAGTTATGTAAAAAAACATAGACCTCACTTATTTACTGCGAAAAGCACATGTTATAGCCAATAGGCATTTATGGGTGTATTTTTTTTACACTGTGTTAAAGCCTGTGGACATGTATT
Source organism: Calotriton arnoldi (assembly GCA_963921515.1). Classification (NCBI taxonomy): domain Eukaryota; kingdom Metazoa; phylum Chordata; class Amphibia; order Caudata; family Salamandridae; genus Calotriton; species Calotriton arnoldi. Next base: position 670,558 of record CAWUFW010009153.1, read on the forward strand.
CCTATGCATGGAGTCTAAGATTTTGTATTGGTCACCTCTCTAACATTTGTAGTTTTATGAGGGTTTACCTGATGCTTAGCTGGTAAAAAGCTTAGCTGCAATACAGTAGCCCTAGGTTATCATAGGGACAAGCCAATAATAAATGCTGTAGATCTGATTGGTTAATTGTGAAACTTTATGTCTGGTACCAAAGGTCTGATCTATTTATTATGATAAGTTATGATGACAAAGGTAGGTCTGATATATTTATATGCAAACCATATGTTAAAGCTAATAGGCCTTTAAGGGTTGATTGTTATTACACTTTGTTAACGCTTGTAGACAGTTAAGACAGTCATCAGATAAAGATGGGCGATAGGTTATAATCCAGATCAGGGCCAAACTGTAGATGTATGTTATTTGCTTGGTATATGTGACGAATAGTCATAACCCTCAAACGTTTGGCACACTAGCAATAGAATTAGCCAGATAGTCTAAAGAAATTATACTGCTTTGGGACTTTAATTGTGTCATAGATTTCAGACTAGATTGCTGCAAATGATTTGCTACTACCAGAATGAGTATAGCAGTTCACGGCCTGAGAGATCTTTGGAGGCCAATAAAAGGAGAGGAGAATGGCTGTACTTAATGTTCACACGTTCATGGGCATTAGTCTCAAATAGATATTGTTTTGAACAACTAGTTTAGCAGCCCAAACTACTAATATGTAGATATGTATGCCCCATGATGGTATCCAATCATAATCTGCTGATAATACACTTTCATTTGGCTAGGCATAATGAGGATTCAGTCAGGTGGACGCTCCATTGAGCACTCCTTAAAGAACAATCATACTGCCAGTATATGTGACATACTGTACTAGATTTCCTACACAACAATCTGCACAGTACATCCATAGTTGCAGTCTATGACACATTTAAATCGTAAGTTCGAGATATGACCATTCAATATGTAAATCCTAGTAAGCGGGCTCATACAGTGATTAAGAGAATGGAATTAGATCAGTTACGGTCATTGAAAATACGACATTCTACCTCTGCTAAGAACTTAGGACCCATTTAGAGTTTGGGGTAAAGGTACTCTGTTGCAAAGGCGTCGGAGTATACTGTGCGACAAACTGAAGATCCGCCCGCCTCATATAGAGATGACCTTCATTACATAGACAGAGTGTTGTAATAAAAGTCAGGTAGCCGAGGTGTAATCTTAGATGATTTATCCAGTCTTAGTTGCAGGTTAGTAAACCCATGGCTTGGTCAATAGAACAGCTCCACCAGGAGCAGCCTCTCTGCTGCTCAGCCCATACACCAACTGCTACTCCTCACCTAACAGGCACCCAAGCATTCCATTGCATCACCACCACTCCAGCATTCCACACAGCACATTCACACTGGCTGAGCAGCTAGAGCCAAAGCAACAGGGGGGATACATAAATACGTATGCAAGATATAACATATCCCCACCCATTTACAAAGCACAAAAATATAAGAATGCAAGATGAAATAAAGCATTTACATGAAGAAACATGTAAAGAGAAATTACATCAAAATAAACAAATGCAAGATGGAATAAAGCATTACGTGAGGAACCATGCATAGAGAAAATAGGGTATACGAATGCAAGATGGAATAAAGTATTACATGAGGAACCATGCATAGAGAAATAGGGAATACGCATAGAAAAATATACAAAATATCACACATCCTCCCCCTTTATAAAATACATAAAATATAACAGAAGAAAACTGGTCACACAGCAGTATCTTTAAAGTCAAATGTTACTGAACAAAGACTGAGGAAGACCCGTAAAAAGTCCTACAACACCATACAACAAAAACAATGCCACACTTATTACCACCACCAACTCACACCTACTGGCCAGACAAGCATGACAGAACAAGCATGGCATAACACAACATGGCACCAAATAACCATGGGAAACACACACACACAAACAAAACTGCAAGTAAAATACTAAATCAAAGAAAACATGTCATCACACAGAAGTAGTGGGTGAAATACACCTGACCAAACACCCCCAAGCAAGGGCAAATAGAGTAATACCTAGCAATAGGTGACATCCATCCCCAAACCACCATCCCCCATGTAAGGGCCTGTAGCATACCATGTAGAAATGAATGACTTCCACCCATACAACCATCCCTCAGGTAAGGGCCCGTAGTGTGTAATGTAGAAATGGGTGATCTCCACCCATAGAGTAATCCCTCGTGTAAGGGCATGTAGTGTAGAATGACACAAAGACCGTGACTAAGATGTCTTGGCGGAACACCGTGAAGATACTCACAAGCCTATCTTTGACAGCCTAATCTTGCCATACACATAGGGAATTAAAGCACCAGGACATAAATGAACCATAACAGAAACACACACACAGGAAAAAACAATTATTCAAGAAAAGATGGCACAATAAGTATACTATTGAAGAAGACAATAAAATAAGAATTAGGCAGCACATAGGAATAGTATGTAACATGCTCATTACATGTAGTGAGCAAAGCGTTGGGCAGCTACATGGATTTGAAAATAACAACCAGAAAATGAAAAAACATCATACATTAAAAGGAACAGCATGTACTGAAACCCAACAATTCTGCAAAAATAGCAATGTAGGAAACAACATAACAAATGAGAAACGTAGAATATCAAAGCAGCAAACTTTAAAAGAACATATTGTGGAAAGCATCCTAGAGAAAAAAAAAACTAGAAAAGAAAGCATACAGTCGAAATGATGCACATCATCATGGCAGCAAACCAGGAATACAGGATAAAGATACAGGTGAAAAACATAACACTCTGAACTGGAGGTAAAGTCACACAAACGAACATGCTGCCTCACGTAGCACCAACTGTAGCATATGGAGTTTTCAGGATGCTGCTCCACCGTAGTCTTTGACAAAAACAAATATAGTTACTTGCCAGACCGTAAAAGAAACACAGCACACTATGAGCCTGATCTATGGCCCACATGTCGCATCATGAGCGAAATATGCACTTGACAGAAACACATCGAAAACCCAGTATGAAGTGGCTGCAGCTCTGTTGACCTTGAGGATCAGGTAAAATGTTTTAACTTGCAGAGAAAAGTTAAGTTCCAGACACTGGACACTATGAGCCTGGACAAAGGCACACATGACACAACTCTTGTCACAAACGTTCCTACACGATGGGGGATTTGGGGGGCAGCCGAGCCCCGTGAGGTCTGCCCCCGGGCAGTTTGGGACGGGGAGGGGCGGCCACAGCGGCCGTTTTTGGAAAGATTTTGGGCTGCGTTGGGTATAGCCCAAACGTAGCCCAACTCAGTTGATAGCCCAAAGGCTATACGGGGTTAGCCCTCCCTCTCCCAGCCACCATTTTAGGTTTTGGTGACCTGGTGTCTGGGAGCGTATCTGGGAGTTAACTTTTTGTGAGTAGATTTTGTAGTTAGTTTGGTGAGGATTTACTGAGTGTGGGTTAAGGATTAGGTAGCGAACCATGGCCGATGAGGATTTCCGTGTGCTGGAGGCGGTGCGCCTCCTCAGTGAGGCAGGCCGGCTCGACCTCCTGATGCTGGAGGTCTCGGGGAGCGCGCGCCCCGCAAGGCGCGCGTCAGCAGGGGTGGCGGCCGCCGTCGCGGCCTGCTCATCCCCCAAGAGGAGCAGGAAGGGGCAGGTTAGCGAAGTGGGCCGCACGCGTAGCAAGCGTGCGACCCCAGGGGTCTGTAACGAGCCGCAGCCTCGTGTGAGTAGAGAGGCTGCGGCGGGAGTAAATGGGGGCGGGGCCCGCCGGAGGAGCGCGTCTCGCGTCTCCCCGGCCGGGTCTCCAAGGTCACAGGGCCGCTCTTATTCCAGGAGTAATTCAATATAATGGGAAACCCAATCTACCCTTGAGGGCTTGGGCAATTCAAATAAACGGGTAAACAACGCCTTCAAGGGATTTGTTTGAAATACTCTGTTCTATTGCTTTTGATAAATATTTTTTAGCTGCAAGAATTGTTGATAAACTTGCCACAGAAATGTTATTCAAACATCTTTTATCTAAAAAATAATAATTTTGTTCCTTGTAAAAACATAAGGACCAATGAATCAATCACGGAACAATGAATATTCAAAACACGGGTATATATAGAAAACAAATTTTTATCTTTTGAAATTTATCAAGGGTACTACACAGTTATATAAACAATGTAACACGAGGAAAATAGATACAATTGTATGATCCTTCAATGCCACTATTGTAAACACTTCTTCTCATTGTACATTATTTTCCAGAAGAGAGTGTGAGTGTCGACGTTTCGGTCTCTATGCATTTGTCCATGAGACCATCTTCAGGACTACCATAAATATAACAAATGACCCCTGAATGATGTTTCCAAAGATTCAAGAATTACAATTGACACACATATGTCAAATCAATCGTCGTTCTGTAACTTTTGTTTAAGGTGAATAATCATCAAGAGATACAGGTAAATGATATAGGTAAATGAACTCTGGTGCTTTATTGGACGGTGTAAATAAATTTCCAGTCCTCAGCCACTTCTCAGTTGAAAGAGTTTATTCTGTTAGATTTTGTAGCGCAGCCAAAGTTCAGCAGTCAGCAGTTAATCCAACTGCTGAACTTTGGCTGCGCTACAAAATCTAACAGAATAAACTCTTTCAACTGAGAAGTGGCTGAGGACTGGAAATTTATTTACACCGTCAAATAAAGCACCAGAGTTCATTTACCTATATCATTTACCTGTATCTCTTGATGATTATTCACCTTAAACAAAAGTTACAGAGCGACGATTGATTTGACATATGTGTCAATTGTAATTCTTGAATCTTTGGAAACATCATTCAGGAGTCATTTGTTATATTTATGGTAGTCCTGAAGATGGTCTCATGGACAAATGCATAGAGACAGACGTCGACACTCACACTCTCTTCTGGAAAATAATGTACAATGAGAAGAAGTGTTTACAATAGTGGCATTGAAGGATCATACAATTGTATCTATTTTCCTAGATGTTACATTGTTTATATAACTGTGTAGTACCCTTGATAAATTTCAAAGATAAAAATTTGTTTTCTATATATACCCGTGTTTTGAATATTCATTGTTCCGTGATTGATTCATTGGTCCTATGTTTTTACAAGGAACAAAATTATTATTTTTTAGATAAAAGATGTTTGAATAACATTTCTGTGGCAAGTTTATCAACAATTCTTGCAGCTAAAAAATATTTATCAAAAGCAATAGAACAGAGTATTTCAAACAAATCCCTTATTCCAGGAGAGCGTCCCCGCTGGTGCAGCAGGTAATGGAGCCTCTGGCAAAGCGGGAGGCTCCGGCTGAAAAGGTTGTGGGAGAGGCCCGCCGGAAGAGAGTGCCTCGTGGCCCTCCGGTCGGGTCCCCGGGCAGGGGGGGAAACAATGGCAAGCAGGTCTCTGGGGCCCCGAAAAGCACTAGGGGGGTGGGCGTCCCAGAAGGGGGGAGGATGGACGATTTGAGGGCCCCGGGAAAGGGGGATTTCCATGGGGACATGGCGCTGAGGGGAGAAGGCTCGGGGTTGGGGGGGTTGTCAGGCTTGGTGGGGCAACAGGTTGGGGGGGAGGGAGGGCCTCGGGCCTTTCTCCCTGGGGTCGATGAGCTGTTCATGGAGGGCGGTGCCGGTTGGGTTGAGGCGGGGGGTCCCTCCGAGGGAGTAGGGGGCATGGGGGGGAAGGGGGCCAGAGGGGGCTGGCTCTTGGATGAGGAGGGAGATTGCATTCCAGAGGAACTGGAGCCAGCGGGGGGCGGGATTGGGATGGCTTGGATATATTTACCTCCGGGCAGGAGGAAGTGCGGGGTTTAGACAGGGTGGGGCACTTGGATGCCTACATGGCGCAAGGGGGGTCGCTGGGACTGGAGGCCAGTATGCGGGCAGGTGCTGGGGGTCACGCGGAAGGGAGGATGGGGCGGGGTCATGGTGCCCGTGGGGCGGAGACTGGGTCCCGGGGGATTGGGGGCCCCGGGGGGCTAGAATGGAGCGACAAGGATGTTGGGGACAGGGAGAAGGGGGCAGTGGTAGACCTTAGCAGAGTGGGGCGGCACTGGGCGTCTGCCACGCTAGGCATGGGTAAGAAAAGGAATTGGGAGGTTAGACCCAGCACACCAGTCCATCCCTTTTTATTGCAGGCGGTGTAGCAATGGCGGGAGCCGGACTTGGCAGAGCTGGGAGCGGCTCGTAGGCGCCGAGGCGAAGGGAGGGTGGAGCCTCGCGCGGCGTGCCCAGTACCGGCGAGGGAGCCCGTCGCGGCCGGCATAAGTAGGCCCCGAGCGGTCTCGCTGGCCCCAACACCCGATGGCCCTCAACGGGACACGGGACATCGAGAACGCAGGACCATGCATGGCTTTAATGTTGTGGGTCGGAGGAGAGTGCAGTCGGCGCCTCCTGTAGACAGGAATTGGGGGCAGTTGGAGCCCGAACAGTTAGACTATGAGGAGGATAGTCTTCAGGAGGGTGAATTGAGGGTAAGCGAGGAGGGGGATGCGGGGGGGCCGAGTAATGTTTGTTCTAGTACCTTGCAGATGTCACGACGCCCAGCGGAGCCCACTGGTCGGACAGCTGGGTTGGTGGAAGCGACGGCTCCTGGGGCAAGGCGGACTGCAGCAAGACGGGCACCCTCCTTGGAGCCAGGTAAAACGCAGGACGGAAGGGTGAAACCTGTGATGGTTTCGGTGGGGATTGGAGGGGAGAAGGGGTGGGGGAGGAGGGGGGAGGTTAAGCAGAGGTAAATATGTGTTGGATGTGGGAGTGGGCACGGACGACGCAGGCAAGAAGTCGGTAAGTGCAGGGGACGACGCTAAGACAAGAGAGGCGGGTGACGCAAGGGCATCAGGGACAGTAGAGTCGGACGTAAAGCTAGAGAGCAAGGAATTGAAAATCAAGAAGCTGCCCTATATGGGGGTAACAAAGCCATTGGGAGCGCATTTGATGTTGGCCACTAAAGAGCGCATATGGAAAGGGGAATATGTGGAAATGCTCAAGCTGCTGCACAGGGAGGTGCGCGCAAAGGAAGGGTCAAAAGAGGAAGAATACAAGCGGCCAAGGGTGCCCCTCACTATCGAAAACTTGACGGCAGCTTTTCTAATATATGCCAGCGTATATTGCGAAAAATACCCAGAGCGGTGTGTGGCCCTCTTTAAGTATATGGACATCATTAGGAAGGCACAGATCACGGGGGAGGGCTACGCTTGGGCCCAATACGACGAGGAGTTTAGAGCTCGTATGGCATGGGACACTGAAGCTAAATGGGGGGAGTTAGATACAGACTTGTGGCAGCACACGATGGGGTCCGCTAGGGCGGGGAAGACAATATTCACAGCCAGCGGGCTACCGCTCGTGTATCGGCCCTTTCAGGGGCGGCCCACCCGGGGAGGGGTAGGGGGTACAGGCAGAGGGCAGACGGGATCTGGAGGTGCCTGCTGGGATTTCAATAAGGGAACGTGCACCCGGGAATTTTGTAGATTCAGGCATGACTGCTCAAAATGCGGAGGCAGACACGCCTTGGTTAATTGCTTTGGGGGGGGGGTCGGGACAGCAGTCAGGGGGCCAGCAGTGGCACCAAGGGGCTTACAGGCGGGGGGACAGCAGTCTTTCGGTGGGGGTTGGGGGCTAGAGGGGCTTGGCCAAAGGGCTCGTATGCCAGTTAGGGTGGACAAATTAGTGGCAGCCTTACAGGGTTATGACAACCAGAAGGCTGCGAAAACGCTACAGGACGGGTTTACAGACGGTTTCGGTTAGGTTACAGGGGCCCCAGGGTTAGGCGATGGGCAGACAATTTACAGTCAGCAAGGGAGCACCCGGAGGTGGTGCAAGACAAATTGGACAAGGAAGTGTGTGAGGGTCGCATGGCGGGCCCATTTGCAGAGAGGCCGTTGGAGAATTTGATTGTCTCTCCAGTCGGTGTGGTTCCCAAGAAGGAACAGGGAGAATTCAGGTTAATCCAGCATTTGTTATGGCCAGAAGGCAATTCGGTAAATGATTTCATTGACGACACAGAGGCTACTGTGTCTTATTCGTCGGTTGACGTGGCCATGTCACTAGGAGTGACCGCGGGCGCAACAGCGGAAATGGCAAAATGCGACATAAAGTCAGCTTTCCGATTGCTTCCAGTCCACCTGGAGGATTGGGACCTCCTAGGTATCCATTTCAATGGTAAATGGTATGTGGACAAAGCATTACCGATGGGCTGCTCTATGTCTTGCGCATTATTTGAATGTTTCAGTACGTTCCTCCAGTGGTTGTTTTCCAGGCGCACGGGTCACCAGTTGGTAACGCACTATCTGGATGACTTTTTCTTTGTCGGCACCTCAGACTCCATGGAGTGCCAGGCAGCACTGGACAGCTTCAAAGAGATCATGAGGGAACTTGGAGTGCCTTTGGCGCCGGAAAAAACGATGGGGCCCAGTACGGCTCTTTCCTTTTTGGGCATTGAGCTGGATTCCTACTTGATGGAAGCACGTTTGCCGATGGACAAAAAGCAGTAGATGCTGGGGCTGCTGGAGGCCATGCTGGCCAGAGACAAAGTCACAGTTCATGAATTTCAGGTGTTGTTGGGTCACCTTAACTTTGCTTGCAGGGTGGTAATAGTAGGGAGGACGTTTTGTAGATGACTGGGTAGGGCACTGACATGACAGAGACCTCCACATCACCATGTTCGACTGTCGGCGGGAGTAAGGGAGGATTTGAGGATGTTGAAGTTTTTCTTACAGGACTTTAATGGCATTCCTTTGGCAAGGGAGGAAGACATGGTTTGGGCATCGTTGGAGCAAAGGCAAGAGGGCGTGATACAGTTCATGTTAGACTTGATTGGCAAAGGGCTCTCTAGGGTGACCATTTCTGGCAAGCTGGCAGGGATCGCATTTGTGGGGAAGTTTTGTGGGGTTACGCTCCATCCGCGGGAGAACTTGGGGCGCGGATGTTAGAAGGGTGGGCCAGGGAGCAAGGCTTGGCCGGTCGCGTCAGACAACCTTTGTCATGGAATCTGCTAGGCAGAGTGCTTGGAGTTTTGGCCTCAGTGTGTGCTGACAGGTGGAGGCGTGCCTTTTTTCCACATTGATGGTGTGGATGTTTTTTGGGGCCTTCCGAGTGTCGGAATTATTGGGACAGAAAAGTGCGGGGGGCTGGCATGGAGTGACGTGGTTCCGCAGCAGGACCGAGTTTGCATATGGCTTCGTAGGTCGAAAAAGGACCAGCGTGGTGTGGGTAAATGGGTAGCCTTGCAAGCAGCGGACCCCCCTTCAACTTGTCCTTGCAGGTGGGAGGCCCGGTGGAGGGAGTTTTCGGGTAGGCAGGAGGGCTTGGTTTTCGCACACAAGGATGGGCGCAGAGTGTCGGCTTTTCAGTTATTGGCAGTTTTGCGTAAAGCGCTCGCGGCGCTAGGTTTGGACAGCAAGGGCTTTGGGACGCATTCCTTCAGGATTGGAGCGGCGTCGGAAGCCAGGAACAGGGGGTGGAGGAGGGGGGACATTATGAGGTTGGGGAGATGGTCTTCGGACTGTTACCAGAGATATGTGCGGGGCGCTGCGGGGGGGATATAGCGCGGTTATATGTTTTCCTTTGTTCACGCAGTTTTTCTGTTTCAGGTTTGGTTGCGGGCCCCCTCGCCAGGGAGCTGACCATATGGATTGTGGGACATTCATTCGTGAAGTGGGCCCAGGTCCAGGCGCGGGCCAGTTATTTCGGAGAGAATTTGGGTTTTAATAAAGATTTATTCAATGTTTTTTGGAAAGGGCGGGGGGGCATGCTCTGGAAGGAGCTTTTGCGTTCATTGAATGGTATGTTGGTGGCTGGTAGGTGCCCGACATTTTGTTGATTCACCTGGGGGAAAATGACATGGTTAGGGAGAAGGGTTTGGTCCTTATGAGAAGCATGAAGCGGGACCTGGCCCTGTTGCAGCGCCAGTGGTCCGGGTGCTCTGTTATTTGGACGGAGTTTGTTCCGCGTAGGGTTTGGAGAGGGGCTATCAACCCCGGGGCGGTGGACTGGGCCAGGAGAAAACTGAATACAGAGATGGTGCGTTTTTGCAGAGAATTGGGTTTTTCCAGGATTGCGCATAGGGAGATTAAGTTTGACACAGTGGAATTTTTTAGAGGTGATGGAGTCCATTTGTCCCGTTTGGGTATGGACTTGTATTTGCTGGAGATTCGTGAAGTATTGGCTAGGATGTTGAATGTCCAGAGTCGTTAGTGAACTATTGGGGCAGGGGGGGCAGAAAAAAGGGGAGTCGGCTCTCCGCCTATGCTCCCGCTTTTTCCTGGGTGGCGGGGTTGTTAAAAAGTTGACCAGATTGGCAGAAGTTTTTAGTTAAATGTTGGAAGTTTTGTGGGCAGGGCCAGGGAAAGGTTAGGCAGGTAGGCTAAGTTTAGACTAGAGGTTAGGTAGTTACAGTTGCAGAAAGACAGATAGGGGTGTAGGTTTTTATTAGAGGGCAGGAGTTTGGAACTGCAATACTGTGTAATGGGATTGTTATGGAATGTTATGTAATGTTATGTTATCGGCAGGGTGGGGGATTTTATGTGGGGATCGTAGGGGTGGGGGAGGGAAAATGGAGGATCAGTATTTTATGTATAGTGAGGTTTTAGTTTGTAAGGCATTGGCCTAGGTTGGACATTGTGATATGCACCTGTTTTCAATAAAGCAGCCTTTTTCACACACAAAAATGGGTCTCGGTGTTGGCTTGCCCCCCTCCCTCCCAAGGAGGGTCTAGGGGGCAGCCGAGCCCCATGAGGTCTGCCCCCCGGGCAGTTTGGGAGGGGGAGGGGCGGCCACAGCGGCCATTTTTGGAAAGATTTTGGGCTGCGTTGGGTATAGCTCAGACGTAGCCCAACTCAGTTGATAGCCCAAAGGCTATAAGGGGTTAGCACTCCCTCTCCCAGCCACCATTTTAGGTTTTGGTGACCTGGTGGCTGGGAGCGTAGCTGGGAGTTAGCTTTTTGTCCCGCCCGCCCACCCTGTAATTAGGGGTTTTTGGGAGGCGTGGGCCGGAGAGGTATTCTTTAGGGTTTGGCAAGTTTTGTTGGGGACAGGTGCATAGGGGTCTGGTGAAGTTTGTATATGCTGTCGCTTGAAACAGGTGCTGCGGGGTTGTTAAAAAGTTGGCCAGATTGGCAGAAGTTTTTAGTTAAATGATGGAAGTTTTGTGGGCAGGGCCAGGGAAAGGTTAGGCAGGTAGGCTAAGTTTAGACTAAAGGTTAGGTAGTTACAGTAGCAGAAAGACAGATAGGGGTGTAGGTTTTTATTAGAGGGCAGGAGTTTGGAACTGCAATACTGTGTAATGCGATTGTTATGGAATGTTATGTAATGTTATGTTATCGGCAGGGTGGGGGATTTTATGTGGGGATCGTAGGGGTGTGGGGGGGGGAAATAGAGGATCAGTATTTTATGTATAGTGAGGTTTTAGTTTGTAAGGCATTGGCCTAGGTTGGACATTGTGATATGCACCTGTTTTCAATAAAGCGGCCTTTTTCACACACAAAAATGGGTCTTGGTGTTGGCTTACCCCCCTCCCTCCCAAGGTGAAACAGTAACTGGGTGAGTGTGAAATGCCAGTCCGATGGCCACGAGCATATCAAAACGACCATCTGTATATGTAAAAGCCCACTGTAGATGTGATAACAAAGAAAGATGGCGGCACGTAGGTACATCCAGTGCCAGATGGCTCCAGGCGTGTGCGTGCATCAAACGTTGTCGCACAGCATGCGTTTTCGAACTGAAACGGAGACGTCACCGCTTGTCCCACTACACCATCTCGCGCCCCAGTGGTAACAGTAAGGGGATGCACGCGCCATGGCTACTGTCAGCATCCTTGCGGAGCAATTAAAATGTCGCCAAGTCCTCGCGCAATCACGGACATAATTGTGGTGAGAAAAAAAACAAAAGACACACACTCACCACAGTTACTTTTTTTTCCGAATGATGCCCCCTACGTGCACCGGTTCCATAGCTAGCACAGTGCGATGCAAGTCTCCTACAGCAAAACACGCACAAGGTTGACAGCTCACCAGTCGATGTGCTGAAACAAATAGGTGCGATGATGATTTTTTTGCCAGCTTGCCACAATCTGTAACTGAAATGCTGCCACTTACCTACATAAAATAGCAGACCGACTCTTCAGTGCACCACACTGCTGGGCCTGTATCGTGCAAAGCAAGCTGACTCCCTACTCATAAGTAATCATGTACACCATTGAAGCACGCCCTGACTGGGGCCGTCCGATGTGAAGGACACTGGTGTGGCTATAGGTCGTTCTGTTGCTGTCTTGAATTGTATTTCTTGGCTTTCTTAAGTTCATTAGCAGTTGAATCTTCAGTTTCTTGTAGAAATCTTCAGTAGCTTGTTCCAGTTTACACACATGGCTCTGTCTCCAAATCATCGCCAAAATGTTGTAATAAAAGTCATGTAGCCGAGGTGTAATCTTAGATGATTTATTCAGTCTTAGTTGCAGGTTAGTACATCCATGGCTTGGTCAATAGAACAGCCTCACCAGGAGCAGCCTCCCTGCTGCTCAGCCCATACACCAACTGCCACTCCTCACCTCACAGGCACCCAAGCATTCCATTGCATCACCTCCACTCCAACATTCCACACAGCACATTCGCACTGCAGCTAGAGCCAAAGCAACAGGGGAGATGCTTAATACGTATGCAAAATATAACACAGAGGAGACTACTCTGTCTCTACCGCAGACATAAACAGCCCGATGAAGTAAGGGCCTAGTAAATTTGTCCATGTGTCTGCCCATTCATTTATAGTGGGCGAATACATGGCCAGTTTTCTCTCTCCGTCACCGGCAGGTAAAACCTGGCGGTAAGGGGCAGTAAAATCTGACAAATACCCTACTCATTGTGTCAAAAAACTCCCATGGTGAGGGGGGCAATGTTTTTTTTTTCCAAAACAAAAACCCACTATGGGTTTTTGTTTTGGAAAGTAAAAATAAACAATGCATTTTTACCGTGCGGCTCCATCAAACTTACAAGGCATTGACAGGAACCGTCGTAACTGTGATTCCTGCCAATGTTAAAGATATCCTCTGGGCCGAAGGACATCTCAGAATTTGGAAGGCAGGAATTCCGTTAGGGTGACGGAGTACTTTACTCTGTCGTCTTGAAAGAATAAACCCCATGTGCTAAACTCTAAATTGGCCCGTTAGACTGCAACAAATCCAAAATCTATAGATAGCAGATTGAGTGTAGGAATAAGACTGGCCGATACCTAACTAAGGAAAAAAGTTGCTGCTGCATAATTGTCCAGGAAAGGCCAGGCACTGGAATATGGGGTTAGCATATAAATTAAAAGAATGCAGTAATACTACCAGCATAATTAAAATTACGGAATCACCTGGCAATGTCAAAAGAAATTCCTCACATTGACATTTCAACACTTTATCAAACACTATACATAGCCGAAATACAATTAGATACACTTTGTATGTACTCGTACATAAATGACACAGATTTACCATATTTAGATCAGACTGACATAGAGATGACCAGAGACATAATGCTTTTGGAGATCATAAATGCAATACATGTACACCGTAGTGGGAAAACAGCAAGGCCGGTGCAATTTCTTTGCTCTGCTATAAGACTTTAATTTGCTAGTTTGCACCAATATTTTTGTTGGGAGGAAATCGATAAAGGGTTCGAATTCCCAACTTACTGGAATGATATTAACTATAACACTTTTCCTAAAAAAGAATAAACCAGCCAAAAAGTGCCTGTCTTACTGCTGGATATCTTTAATTAATACTGATGCAAAGATTTACACCAAGGTATTAGTCACAAGCATAGACCAGATTGACATGCAGTTGGTAAGTTCAGAACAACATGACTTCAGTACTAGCCGTGAAGCTACACTACATATCAATAATGCAATTGCCATGTTTGATGCCCCACAAATCCTACATAAGCAAGCTATATGATTTTGCTTGATGGTAAAAAAGCTTTTGATCGTCTTTCTTGGCAATTTATGTGTAAAATGGGGTTTGGCAAAAGGCTAGCAAATATAGTTCAGGCCCTGTATGTACAACAAAGGGCCGGAGTTACCATCTTGAGGAAAAAGTCTAATATTTATAGTAATTACTCAGGGAACAAGGCAGTGGTGTCCTGTGTCCTCCCTATTTTTTGTAAATTAATTGGAGCCATACCTACAACTTCTCAGGAGGAATATTAAGTTAACTCCAGTAGTCCTAAACAATATCAGTATGAAGATCTCTGCATACGCATATGATGTTGCTGTCTATCCAATAATGCACTATCAGTCCTCATGCAATAGAAGCTGAGGCAGTGAAATTCGGGGAAGTATCAGTGTATAAACTCAACTCTAATAAAACACAAACAAACCCTATTGAATCATATTATATTGGGATGTGGCTGACAGGTGGCCAATGAAGCTACATACTTGGGCCTTAAGACATGCTGTAAAATAAGCCAAATTGTTAATATTAATTATGATACTATGTTAGAAAAATTTACTGTGCATGTCTGTAACTGGAATAGACTTCCCATCTGGAGATTGGTTTTCCCTCATTTGGAATCAGGAAGGACTGTTTTAACAAGCTGACAAGCTCTTTTAGCAAGAACAAGAATCACCAGCACCAGACCCCTAAAATAAGGCAAGGAGCCATGAGCAGGGGACCACAGATGTAAGACAGCCACAACCCCATAAAAACTGACAGCGAAATGAACCAAGGAGCCTAGTCCTGAGTAAGACCAAGTCTCCCCTATTGAGGTCGAAACACACTCTGTTGACAAGTGTTAGGTGAGGACAATGCCTAGTGCTTAATGGACAGTCATATCCCACAGTACCCAGTGTAAAAAGCCTTGGACTCTCTGAGACAAGTTCCTTTTGCTGTATGCCCTCAGCACAATCCAGTCATTAAACGCATGCTTGCAACCTTTTTTTTGTCCTTTGGGCTCTTCCTTCACTTAACAGGAATAAGGGGAATTCTCAGTGATTGTTTCAAGACTCCCCCTTTTAATATTAACACTGGTGCTAGAGTTTTTGTGATGCATATAATAATCATGTGAATAGCTCTAAATGTTATGTTAAATATTATATTTGCAGAAGCAAGCTGGGATGTGTTCAGTTCAACAATGATGGAGTTAACTACTTAGCAAGAGATCACCTTTAGCACTCAATCAATCAATCATACATATATAAAGTGCAGCAAATCACCCCTAGGGTCTCTAGGCGCTGGAGCTGTACCTATTGGCTGCTGCGTGGAGGTACGGTCATTCAAACAACCAGGTCCTTAGCTCTCTTCTGAATTGCTGGTGTAACAGTGCGGTCCTGAGGTGCAGGGGGAGGCTGTTCCAAGCCTTGGCCGCCAGGTGCAAGAAGGAGTGTCCCCGCTGTTGGTTCGGTGGATGTGTGGTGTGTCTCCGAGGGAGAGGGAAGCTGATTGAAAGTGTCTGGTCGGTTGGTGGAAGGTTAGGCATTTGTTGAAGTATGCCGTACCTTCGTTGTGCAGGGCCTTGTATGCATGGGTCAACATCTTGAACTGGCATCTCTTATGGATTGGGAGCCAAGGAAGTGGGTGGGATATGAGTTCTTCTGGGGAGCTCATGTATGAATCTTGCCGCTAAGTGTTGTATTGTCTGAAGTCTTTTCAGGAGGTGTGAGGTGATTCCTATGTAGAGAGTGTTTCCGTAGTCCAGTCTGCTAATGATGAGGGCCTGTGTGATGGTCCGTCTGGTGTTAACACTAGAACTAAGTCCCTTTGTCATCACTAATTAAAAAAGAGAACATACAAACTTATCACTGACTGAAGCCTTTTTGCACTTTCCCACAAATGTTGGACCCACCTTCAGCAGTCCTTAATGGTCGATACCACTTACATATGCATAATTTTCCAGATTTTTAAGCATGGAATAGAGAGCGATGGAGGAGAGAAAAAGACAACCTATTAGGGTCTTCTCTCAATACCTCTTTTTTTAGGTCTGGCTTGACTGAACAGCTGTCTGTTAAACCTTTTTCATAGACTCTTTTCAATATACATAGAGTGGGCTTGGCTCTGCCCGGAGTAGTATATTACTCTCTCACCTCAGTCTATTGGCTATTTCGTTTACCATTCCACTTCCAATGGAATGCTTTACACTGCAATGCAGGAGGGACTATTTTATCATTCCAAAAGTACTCTGAATCTTTACACATTAAATTAATTATCTCAGAGATGCATTGTATGCAGAAAGCAACTGTTCCTGTTTTGTTTTTACATTGCAACTGAAGGAAGTGACCCGATTAGGGTCACCCGGGTCACTCGCGACCACCTCTGAGCCGTCCATACAAATGAAGAGTCGGTCAGACAGTAGAGAATACAAACCAAAGTTATTTATTAGTATGCGCTCGAGCGGAGTCCGGTCTGACCAGTCTACTTGGATTGCTCAGAGGGACTGACCCCCGCCAACATGGTAACACAAGATATACATTTCCAGCATCCCTAAAGACCCGCCCACACTGGAATTTTCCAGTCTGGGAGCTGATGAACAAAGGAGGTACAGAAGGATGAGCTACGATCCTGAGGCCGGGTACATGCTATCTTAGTTTCAAGGTTACTCTGCCTGTGCCCATCTCTCTGAGAGTGGGACCAGACCTACCTACTGGGAAAGGCATGCAGTGACAGAAGGATCTATTCATTAGTGCATCGAAGCTTAACCTTGAATAAGAGAGATAAACAATTGAGGCTGTTCTCTGTTGAGGCAGGCAGTATGAAACAGAAGCTTAGTTTCGATCATGGTACAAAATGGCGGCTGAATACAAAATGGTGCCACAAATGCTAACTTAACTCGCACAATACTAGAAGCAGTCAACACAGCACACTTTAAAAAATATTTTACTGAGGACTCCAAACGTAAGTCAGACCTATTGGGTTTGCCAATGTTTTTTCCTTTGTGTGCTTTTAACACCAGCAGGACCTGCTGACTTAAAACGTTGGGGTTAAAGCACCTGATGCAGAGATCTATGTTTTGCATGTGATTTTTAGGCTATAGCAATGGCAAGTTAACTAGTGGTTTATGCACTTGCTGGAGAGATGGGTGAATTATCTGGAGACAGGTTAGAAGCATCTTAAAATAGCACAGATGGTTAATATGTTTATTTCAGTGTGACATGTAGGTCAAATATTTGTATTTTATGATAGACAGCTCAGCTGCTTAATGCTTTTGTTCCAGTGATCCTTGCGTTATTTGAAGGTCACGAGGAACAATCTGGTATTATAGCTCAGCGTATTTTATTTTTATCATTATCAATCTGTCCTTATTCTAAGATGGTTGAAATGATTTTACTTGGGTAGTTGTAAACAATTATTAGTAAGTGCTAAATAAATGGTTATTGTTCTAACTACGGACAGATACACCGTACATTCTTACATAGCTTACAAAGATGTACACTTTGTCCACACGGAACTTGAGAGTGACAAATACCGCTTCCAAATCTTAGTTTATCTTTTTACAACTTGTGAAGTGGTGTGCTGCGTGTCTGCTCTTGCGCTGATGGGCGGCGGTCTGGGTTTTGAATCAAGGTGTTAGGTTGTAGATGTTGAGCCTTTGACATGTACCTGCTTCCTGCCCTGTCAGTGCGCTGCTGATTGCTCCTTAAGTGCGCCAGGCCCAGCTGAAAGCTGGAGAACTGTCCCTCACCCCCTGCAGGCCTCGCAGCATGTGCCTCGGTGTGTTTGAAAGTTGTTTCCCGTTCAGAATACCCCGGGCCCTAACAAAGTAAGGTTCAGGATAAAGTAAGATTTGCTGCGAGTGCGACCCTGCCCTTGGACCTGGCTCAATTAACTTCCGGGGCAGGGCCCCCTATAGTCCACCCCTGCCTGTTAAACTTGCATTGGAGCGGAGGAAGTTCGAAATCACAACTTTCCCTTGAAAAGACCGTGATTTTCCCGCCTACATAAGCAGTCTATGCGTGTGCCAGGGGGTGGCGCCAGGGCCTTCAAGGTTACGATGCTGGGCACCAACTCGAGGCACTCCCACGTCCTCTGTCTCGGCTCACTGAGTTTTTATCACCTTAATTACGAGCATATATAATCCGGGAAACCCTCTTCCTCGTGAGATCTGGCACCATGTCAATCACAAGTATGTCACTGCTTCTTGCAAGAGGTCAAAGTCTCTGCTCCTCTGCGGAAGGTTCAGTCACCTCGACGCCAACAGAGCGGAGGCCGTGGCCCATGGATGGCGCTGCTGCAGGGATCGATGGGCGCTCTAGGCCAGTGACCTCAGAGGGCGAGGACTTCCCGAGGCCAAAACTACGTCCGGCCTTTACATGAACAGACAGCGACCAGGGAGGACTCGCGAGAGAGGCACTAGGGGCTCTGGTCACGAGGCGGCGGCTCCGCTCCCATCACCCCCTGCACCTCCTAGACGCTTCCATTCTGCAGGGTTCCTACCTGGGGTGAGTTCATTTCGAATCCTCGTGTAGTGTGAGGGCAGGCGCGCCGCTAACATCAATAGATCTGCTTTAGGGATCAGAGAGAGTGGCCAGAGAGTCTGGAGTCAGGGTGGTAGAGTGAGCAGGAGTGGTTGGGGGAGATGGGGGGTCAGGGAACATTGGAAGCAGGAATCGGTGGAGAGCGAGAAGAGGAGAACAACGGAGTTAATAGAGAGAGTGTGTATAGCTTAATCAGGAAAGAGTTTAGCCAGGAGAGAAAAACAGTCAGGGGAGGTAGGAAACAATAAAGTCTGATTGTGGAATCATGGAATGAAGCAGTCCGGAGTCAGAAGACTGGAGCCAGGAGAGTGGAACCTGGAAATTGTGATTTCTGGAGAATGGAGACAGGGTGGTAGAGTCATGGAAGTGTGTAGACTGGAATCAGTGGGGACAGGAGAGAATGGAGTCAAGAGAGTCGAGTGGAGAGAGGAGCCTGGGCTCAGAGAAGTAAAGAGTCAAGAGAGGTAGACGAGTGGAATCAGGCAGGAAAGATTTCTGGAGAATGGAGTCAGGGGAGTGGAGTTAACATCAGCGGAACCAGGAGATGTAAGTCAGAAGAGAAAAACCTGTAGTTAATGGAGTCATGACAATGGAAACAGGAGTCTGGGGGCAGAAGTAAGGAGTTAGGCGTGTGAAGTCAAAAGTGAGAGGATTCAGTAGAATTCAAGTGAGGAAACAGGGAAGCCAAGCATCGGTGGAGTTGTGAATTGGAGGAATCATAAGTCAATGGAGTCACAAAGAATGTAGAGAAGATGCAGAGGCGAAGTAGAATCAGGAGTCAATGGAGTTTGTAAAGCGAGTCAACAATGGAGGCAGAAGAGAGAAGTTAGGAATCATTGGAGTCAAGAGGCAGTAGAGTCAGCAGAGTGGGGTCAGGAGAATGTGAGAGAATGTGGTATTATACACAAATATGCCGACTTTGGAACTGGGTTTTGAGTCTCGGCATCTGCTCAACATCCTGAGATTCTGGGCAAATCACTTAATCTCCCCATGCCTAAAAAAACAACAAAAAAATGCCTAAAAACAAAACAAAAAAAGTGACCTTGTGTAATGTATCTGGTGCTCATGTAATGCGCTCCAATACCTCAGGTTCCAGTTTGCACTATATACACCAGCAGTCATTTATGTAAGGAACTAGAGGAGTCAGGGGTAAGTGGCTCAGAAAAGAGGGGTGAGTTATCACTGGAGTATGAACTCACTGGAGCCAAGAAAGCAGCATCAGATGACGAGCCAGAGAGTGGCCTTTAGGGAGTGAAGTCAATAGAACAAGGGGTAAGAGGAATTGACAAACAGTGGAGGCAGGCGAGAGGAGTCAAGATTCATTGGAGTTGAAAGGCAAGAGAGTGGAGTCAGATAATTGGACTAAGACGATTTTTAGTTAGGAAAGCAGGTCCATGATACAGTGGGATCGTGAGAAGATAATGGTAGGGATTAGAAGAGTCAGGAAAGAAAAGTCAGGAATCAGTGGAGTCATTCGTGCACAGTGCCAGTGGACAGGCTTGCCAGAACATTTTGTGGGACTCAGAGCACTAACATGAAATGAGCCCATTCAACATGGCTGTTTCCCCCTTGCGAGGCCCTGCCAGTGGATGTAGGATGTAGTAGAGTCAAGATTTTGGAATCAGGTGGCAGATTCTAAGACAACACCCTCCCTTTGTGATACAACCCTCCTGCCTTCTCAAAGTCATTAAAGTGCTGTGTAAAAGAGCAATATTATTACAGCCATTACCAAAAAAGTATCATGTTTGAAAATATACTGGGAAGAGAGCTCGTTAGAGAATCAATTAATTATTTAATTGATTTGGAAGATTGTATTGTAAACATTGCGAATACATTTTTCATCTGCTTTTTTATGTCTGTCTGAGTCTCTGGGGAGATGTGGGAGGTGGATTAGAACAAATGAGTTTTGGAAAGCTTTCCCAGCTACAGGTAGTTATTTCTTGACTTTAAGTGGTGTGGTGTTGAATTACGTTTCCTAGGGCTAGCTACTGGCAACCACCACCGCAATTATACGAGATTAGACTACTTCCATCTCATCTTTCTTCTTTACAACAGAAGCCCTGTCGAGAGCATCTTTCCTGTGGGCCGTCACATATCTTTTTCTGCTGTAAAAAACACAAACTTGAGTTTTACAACTGACTTACATTCTTCTCAAGCTGTGGCCTTTAGAACCTTTTCGTAAACCATCACATTACTGCAGGACAAGTGCCCTCGAGGTATACTATAGTCTACTAGGACTATTCATTTCCACATGGAAGAGTCTCATCTAATCAATGTCACTGTATCATAGGGAACATTCTACAAGGATTATTGGGTCGAGCCTGCCTTGTGAAAGACATATTGTGGACTTATTAAGTACATTGAGGGGCTTGCAGCCCACCCATTGCATACTATTGGTTGGCTTTACCCAGGGATTTAAGTAGGATGAAAAAACTGGGGGGGTCTCTCAAAGGGGCGTGGCCAATGTAATTAAGGGCGTGGCTTAAAACACATAAGCTAAAAATCTGTGCTTAGCATAGTGTGCCGCCCGACTTGTATTTTGCTGTTTCTGTCACTGCATCCAAATACATGATACAACAAGTAACATCATACCTACAACAAGTCAGGACTATTGGCTTCGTCAATGGTTGTTAGTTGCATACGATAAATAAGCAGCAACTATGGCTTGTATATAATATTGAAAAAACTTCCACTTAAAGCCCTGGTGACACCACGACAATGTTGTTGCTCCTGAGTTTCAAAAAGAGAAGTGGCAATTTGCAGTGTGCGCTATTCAATAGGGCCCCCTCACTCGCAACAGCGCTCGGAGTCTTGTGTTTTAAAAAGCAGACACATGGGAGATGTAAGAAGCAAGGATTTCCCTTCCCCTACAACGCTCACCTGGCATGACGTCATGCAGTAACTTTTCCACTAGTGAGAAGTGAGCAGTGTGGGCAGTGCACACTAGTGAGAAGTGAGCAGTGTGAGCACCGCACATCTATGTGCCTGCTGTCACTGCAGTCTGGAAAACAACAGACCGCTTGTGCCAGGGCACAAAACAGAGCCCGATAGAGACCCGTTTCGAGGCCCCCTTTAAAAAACTGCCGGTGCTCAGACCCGGTGAGACCCGGCCCACTTAAAGCCCTGGCTTTACCGTTGCTCTCATTTACCTGCTTCTTATTTAATGGCTTGCCTTGTGCATTTGAGTGTGCACCTCTGCTAGAGCATTTCCAATTTACTTGTACCCTTCCATTACTCACTTTTAGGGAACTAATTTTTTTTGGGTCTTAAGCACGAGAGTGCATGTGTTTGTCAGCTCTCTCCCTAGTGTGCTTCTTTTCCCCACCATGTTCTGTATTGCTCTCTCTTGCCTGTGTGTTTCTCCCATCCCCTCTGTGATGCATTCTCCCTCAAGTATTCTCCCCCCACGTTGCTTTCTCACTTGTGCACTCCCCCTCTGCTTTTCTCTACCCCAACCGGTGCCATCCGTGTTGCTTCCGCCCCATATCCTTGTGTTACTTCTGCCCACCCATGTTGCTTCCCCCCACATATGTTACAAATATACTTTTACACATTATTTTCTTTTTACCAATCTAACTCAGATCGGTAAAGAAAAAGAAAATGCCTGTTTCATTTTATTGGTGTGCACTTGTTTGGTGCACACATCTACAAAATGATGTGGGCAGCCGCGTCATAGGCTTTTTTTATTCTTCTTTAGCCACGCTGGCGAATGGTCGACAGCATCGCTAAAAACTATTGACAAAGCCAATATGACCCAAACGAGAGACCTATTGGTTTTGCCAATGCTTGTTTTCTATTGAGGCCCGGGTCACAGCCTATGCAGCGAAAATTGCCCAGGGCCCCAGAGTTCAGGCGGTCTCTGGGTAGTGTCTCCTCCTCTGTCTATCTGAGTCTCATTGGTCCTACTGCTATTCCTATTTGATAATCTCAAATGGTGCATCGATTATTTTAATGGAATGTCATTTTCATTTCCCTTTTTGTTTGGAACTTAGGACTGCCGCCGGGTTATTAAAACAAGGCAAGATCCAGAAAATGTATTGTTAACTAGAAATAAGCCATAGGCACTGTAATAGAAGTAATATCACTTATGAGTAAGAGAGGGCTGTTAATGGCAATGACATCTGCGAGCAACAACTTTATCAATGGATAATGAAAACACATTTGGGGTTGAAGAGGTCGGGGGAAGTATGCTTCATTCAGCAACTCAGAATGTGGGTAAAAACTTGGCATTCTAGAGTGTGCAACTCTGGATGATGTGCTAACACCACACCTGGTAAATACTGCACCCTTTGCTGTTACCACATCAAACTCCCACAATACTATTAGTGAGCCCCATAAGTGTTCTAAATAGGGGGCTCCAAAAATTTCTATGCCCAGAGCCTCAAACAACCTTAAGATGGCACTGTGCAGAACCACAGGGATGTTCTTTATGAATCCAATGGTAAGTTAAGTTTCTTTAAAATCACTGAAACAGCAAACCCAAACATTCTGGCCATTTAAACTAGCCAATAAAGCAAACTTTCTCGCCACTGAAATCTTTTAAATAGGGTGCCTTGTTAGCATTAGCTATGAGAAATATTTTCTTAACAATTTTGGGAACTTGTGTTTTGCGCTGGGCCTGGAATAATGGCATAATCTGCTGGAATATTAGCTTGATTTATTTTTATGATACACACATGCATCCTGGATGTTGTGTCGTTCTGCAGGTGGTGCCCCATGCAGTAGACTAGAGTTTACTAAAAGGTATGAATGAATGAATGAATGAATGAATATTACATTTATAAAGCGCTAACTTTATAAAGGGCATCAAGGCGCTGCAGAGGACTAACGTTCAACCGAATAAGATGCTCAAGCTAAAGTCTGTGTGAAGAGCCAGGTTTTCAGGGCCTTGCGAAAAAGAGAGTATGACACAAGACCCGATAAACCATCCAGAAGAGAGTTCCACAGCCTAGCAACAGCAGTGGAGAAGGCTCTGCCTCCCCATCTAACCTTCTTAAACCTAGGGACCACCAGCAAATTCTTGATGGCAGACCTAAGCTGTTTGGTCGGGATATAGCGCTGAAACATCGCTTTAATGGCATCAGGGCCCGATCCATAGTAGGCATTATGAGTCAAGCACAAAGTCTTGAAAAGGATTCTACGATCCAGAGGTAGCCAATGCAACAAAATGAGGGAGGCCGAAAGTGAGTGATACTTTGGCAACTCCAACACCAGCCTTGCTGCAGCATTCTGTACCAACTGTAACCGTCTCACCAAACCCTTGTTAATGCCCAGATAAAGGGCATTACAATAATCAAGTCTGGACAGTATCAAAGCAATCACTGCCTGCTTTCGTGATGAAAACGACAGGAACTGTGAAATTTTCCTAAGCAGCCTGATTATTCCAAAACAGATAGACACTGTTTTGCTAACCTGTAGGTTCATGGACAACGAAGTGTCGACCATAACCCCCAGATTTTTCCCATGGGATACAGGAGAAGGACAGCTGCCCATGGTGTCAGGCCACCAGTCATTAGACCATATGTCATGTTGGTTGCCAAAAATCAGGATCTCGGTTTTTTCCCCATTCAATTTAAGATAGTTCTCAACCATCCAGGATGAAACTGCCTGCATACAATTTTTTTAATTTGCGGCAGATTCACTGATGCTGTTGGTAATAGACACCATGATTTGAGTGTCGTCAGCATAAGACAGCACCTCAAATCCAAAAGCTCTCACTACCCTCGCCAGTGGGGCAACATAGATATTAAAAAGTGTAGGGCTTAGAGAGGATCCCTGTGGAACTCCACATATCAATGGGTTGGGAGAAGAGTAGAATTGGCCCAATTTCACTATTTGTGCCCTATCACTAAGAAAGGAGGAAAGAAGCTCGAGGGCAGTGCCACCAATCCCTATCTCCTTGAGGCGTTCCACCAGCCTCAACGGAGACAGGGTATCAAAAGCTGCGGTAAGGTCAAGAAGGACCAGCAGGGTCGTATACCCTGCATCAACCTGGACCCGGATGTTATCAAACACCGCCGTTAGCGCTGATTCAGTGCTATGATGGCTTCTAAAGCCATGCTGAGAACCATCAAGCAACTGGTGATCCAATAAATAGGAACTGAGGTGAGAATTCAGATATTTTTCCATAATCTTAGCTGGAACCGGAAGCAAAGAAATGGGGTGATAATTTTTTAGTTCCATAGGATCCAGAGACGGCTTTTTTAAAAGCGGTTTGACCACAGCGGTTTTCCAAAGAGTGGGATACTACCCCTCAGTAATAGCTATATTTAGCACTGAAGTGAGAAGAGGAACAATGACTTCACTTCCTATTTTTAAAACCTTTAGGGGGCAGGCATCCAGGGGAGACCCCGAGGTAACTCCTTCCAGAAGATGACCAGTTGTTTCAGGTGAGATGCAAGGGAAGGTGAGAAACCTCAGTTCGTCTACCGTGGTTGCTGATACATTAGGGTTAGTATTAGAAGGAGCAAATATAACCTTTCCAGCATTATAGTCCTCCAAGGTGGAGTATATGTCTGTAATCTTAATGCGGAAAAACTCTGCCATTCTGTCACAGAGTTCTTGAGAAAGATAAGATGAATCAGCAACAGGAGGGGAGATAAGAGAGTTGATAACCTTGAAAAGCTCTCTAGAAGATTTAATTGATTCAGTAACCTTAGAATAATACAATTTTTTCTCCTCAATAATCGCCGCTTTATAATCCCTCAAGCGCTGTTTATGTAGCTCTCTACCCGCCGGCGCGAGATCTGTACGCCAAATCCTTTCCTGTTTGCGGCAGGATTGTCTCAACTTTCAGAGTCTATCAGAATACCATGGTGCAGAGGGTTTTTTTCTCGCTACATAGTGTTTTTTAACGGGTGCCAAAGTATCTATGGCTCCTGACAACCCTCTAGAGAGTTCATCTGCTGCCAAATTAGCATCCGAATACTCAGAAAACTGAAAATTCATAAAATAATTGGCAAGAGCATAATTACTGATTTGGCTCAGATTTCTCTTTTCCTCCCCTGTCCCTTTACCAGCTGAGACAGTACTTAATGCTGAGGTCAGAAGATTAAAGGGGATAGCAAAGTGGTCCGACCATGAGAGAGGTATGGGCAGTCCCACCTGGATCCTAGGATCGTTAGAGAATATGCTATCCAATATATTTCCTGCAGTATGGGTGTAACTGGTAACCAGCTGCGAGAAACCACAGCAGCCTAAGGTTTCCAGAAGGGTTTGGGTGTCTTTACATTGAAATTTATCTAAATTAAAATTAAAATCACCCAGCAGTGTAAAATTAGATCTTAACAAGTAATGTTCCAAGAGATTACTAAAATCTTGACTGAAAGAAGATCTGGATCCAGGTTGTCGATAACATAGGACCCCAGAAAAACTTTCAGTGGGAAGAGTATTTATAGAGAAATATAGTGCCTGGTATCGGTCAGAAGGTGTGGTAAGAGGTTCAGTGCGACAGGTATAGACATCCCTATAAAGAATGCCCAGCCCTCCTCCCATTTTACCTACCCTATCCAGTCTAGCTAAGCTATATCCAGAAGGGATTGCTTCCACAAGATCTGGACCAGAGCAGTCCCTTGCCCAAAAGGTATGTACTGTATTTGTACAAAATACAAAACATTACAAAATCTTATAAGTTATAAAATAAATCAAACATTTCACATTATCGGAATTTTAAAAAAGTTGCTCATTACAACAGTTTCCTTTAAATCCTTGCCCTTTGAAATGAATGCATAAATCAAAGGTGACCAAGCCCATACAATAGACTTTGCCCTTTAGGTATCATTCCATATCTTTGCCAATCACCCCCAACAAATTGGCATTTTTCAATTTGATTACTGTGAACTTGATACTAATATTGCCACTGATTAGCCTTCAACGTTTTCATATGCCATTGCCGCTCGATGGATGTGGGACTGTTAGAGGATTTCCAGTAAATAGTTATAATTGACTGGGGGATTAGCATTAGGATGAAAACTAAAATGCTATCTTGTAAGATCAGACGAATTTCTTGATCTAGAAGTCTTAAATATACTGTCTTCAGGGACGGATAAAGTGTGTACCCTATTTTGTTACTAATAAAGTCAGATATTGATTGTCAGAACTTTTTAGTTCTACACAATCTCAAAACATGTTTCCAATCACCAAGTTGATTACCTATGCAATGGGGAAGAAAGACGCTGTACTCTCGAATATCGAATACAAGAATATCATGGCACGCTAATATTGTAGACAAAATATCAAGGGAAAAATATTGAAAGGTAAGTGCATATAGGGAAGTATAGTTTTACTACTGTTAACTGTATATCTATGTACTTTGAAGATACACAGGTCATCAAGGTACATGTATCTGGAGCTAGGTATAGAAAATCTATACATACTTACCGTTCAATATTTTGCCTCTTGTTATTTCGTCTAAGCAGGTTAAATAAAGCTGGCATCTGTTGAAGAACATCTTTTGATGACAATTGCCTGCTCAATGTAGAAAACACGAGTCTACTAATTTCACACCACTCTTCAACTTGATACTTAACATCCGTCTGATTCTCCAATTTGCTTCTTACTCTACTGACTCATTATGAAATCTTATACCAAACTCCCAATTTGATATCTCATCTCAGTGGAGAAAATAACTTTCTTATCTCTATAGTTGTTTGCACAGTGTCATCTCCTAATGGAGAATTAAATGTATGTCATAGCTGCATAAGGGCAAAATGAAACCTGGCCGCATCACTCCTTTCAAATACCTGAAAACGTTCAAAAATTTTGATAGGAGCACCAATGTAGAAATATTCCACTTTCATTACCCCTACTTCATTGCATCATTTAATAAACGTTAAGGTTAAAAAGGGGATATTTGTTTACAATCTTTTACAAAAGTAAAAAAACGTTTCAGCTTGGATAGATGGGATGTTAAATGTGCAAAAAAACAACATCCATTATTTAGTAGGAGTATATCTCTTACGTCAAGCTGTTTTTGGGGTTCTAGGAAACCCAATGGAATTCAGTAGATCTGATATTTTAAAAGCTTGACATATTTTTCAAAAGAATACTGTTATCAAATAGAATTAATTGAGAATTTTCTCGTGTCGCAAAGGTGGCTAGATAGTGCAGACAACAATGGGAGGGCTAGCCTCCCATCTTCATGTGATAGCTTCAGAAAATTAATATTGCTGGGGAGTTAAACTACACAAATTAAACTGGAAAAATAGAATGCATGTGACACGGTATTACCATGACAAAAAGAAAGAGAGGAAGTACCCCCATTTTGACTAGTGAGATCCACCCAACAATTTAAGGAGGCAGTGCATTCCATCTTTGAAAAAGTTACTTCGCTTTACTAATCAAAGAGATATAATTCAGATTGACTAAAGCATCCAAATAGCCCATATAATTATCCATTTCAAATCATACTGTGTGTTTGTTCCAGCAGTGAAGGCACTGGAGAAGACTTCCAGCCTGGATCCGAATCACCTGCTCAAGCAGAAGTTATTCCTGAAAGATGGAGTCCAGCACCAACCCTGAGTTGGAGGAGCAGATGAAGAACATTCGGTGGTTTTTCCGCACAGAAGATCGTACGTTGGTTTACATTAAAATCTCTGTTGGCCTGTCTAGTAAGGTGTAGCCACAATGTTGATAAACTATACTTAGCACAATTGTATAGGAACAGAGCCCGCTGAGCTGTTAAAATAACAACTATGCCTGATAATACCCAATCAGGATATAGTTAAATGTATCCTGTATGTATTAGTTGTAGACAACATGGAAACCTAGTAGAAGTCGCGGGACAATTAGTTTAGCTTATTTATGTTGACTACACAAATATACCATTGAAAGACAGGTGCAGAGTACTTGTGTCACATGTAATCAGCACCAAGAACATATATAATTGCACAAACTCGGCTCTAACATTGACAAACCATCTGGCCAGTTTATTAGTGTGCATTTTATAAGTTAGGAGCCAGAAATGCTATGCTCCTGATATTGTGAAGACACTGGAAGTTGGGGTAGCTTTAACAGTTTTTAGTCACATTCCTCTATCAGCACACTCACAAACATCATGTTGGGCTCATGGCAGTTGTGCGAGAAACTGAACACAGAATTAGGAACTGGGTGGATAAGAAAAAATTTGCCACATGATTCAAAATGGATAATTCCAACCTGGTTTTGCGTGTGAGTCAGATTTCAAATGTTTTCTGTTTCTTATTCCTTTGTCAATATTAGTCTATATCTAGGCGTCATTTTATTTAGAGGCAATATGAGTTTTAACTATAGCTGAAGATTCAATCAGAGCACAAAGTGCTTTTAACATTATATAAATGAAAGCAACTCTAGAAAACAGACACTCCATACTATTATGTGCACACAGAAGGAGAAAATGCACTCATTGCGGTTCACACGTAAACACTCCCTTTCCAATTGTTTGTTACAGTTCATTTAAAATATACTTATAATGACAAAAAGCTGAATATATATATATATTCACTGAAAAAACCATAGGTTTCAGACACGTTATAGTTAGAAATTAGCATTTAAAAAACCTTTGAAATTCACTGAAAAAACCATAGGTTTTAGGGACAGTTATAGTTAGTTGGACATTGCACTCGTACAAAACCCGTGAAATTCCCCCGTTATAGTTAGTTCAGCTAACTATAACTCGCGCCCATAATGCACTGCTGATGACGTCACATATTACATCACTCATGACATGGTCAGTGACATCACTGATGACATCACTGATGACATCTCAAATGACATCACTGATGACATCATCCAGTGACTGTGTGTTTCTGTAAAGTTTAAATATGTTTAATATATATAGGGAAAGGCGTATTGAAGAATGAGTGGGTGTATAAGTGTCTGAATGGATGATTTAGTACGTGCGTGACTGACTCTACAAGTGAGTGATTAAACGTATCTTACTGAATGCATGGGTTTGTGACTAAACTGTGTGAATGTCTGTATCCGTCTGTTGGTGTGTAAGTGGATGCATGGATTTGCGAATAGCTACATGAGTGTCTATATGGGTTATTGATTGGTTCTATGAGTATCTGTATGGGTGCCTGAGTGTTTGTGTGGATGGGGTGTGTGCGACTGTGCATAGATGTGTGAGTGGGTGATTCACTGGGTGGATGGTTTCAAGAGTGCATCTGTGATAGACTGTATGGGTGGGTAAGTGTGTGTAAGAGTGTGTTAGTGAGTGAATGTATGTCCCAGTGGTACATGTGTGAGTAACTACATAAGTGAAAGGCAGTATATATGTGTATTGGAGTATATAAATAGCTATAAGCGAGAGTGAGTGATTGTGATAGTGGCTGTATGGATGAGTGTGTGCTTGTATCAGTGATTGTATAAGAGCGTAACAATGTGCTAGTATTTGTATGATTAAGTGAGCTGGTGTGTGTATAACTGTATAGGTGAGTAAATGGCAGTGTGTTTAATTATTTGCATGACTGACTAGGTGTGTGAGTACCTCTATGGATGAGTGGCGGTGTTTGAGTGTCTATATAGGAGTAAGAGTGCATATGATAGTCCTGTACTGAGTGACCATAAGTATGAGTGACTGTACGGGTGAGTGAGTGGATGTGTGTGTGTAGACTTAAGAATCAGTGAGTGGGTATGTAGTTATTGGTGTTGGAGTGTCTATGGTTTTGCGAATGGCACTCTGTAATTTAGATTGGGTGTATCAAAGGTTATATTAGGGTGTGAGGAGCTGCATCAGATTATCACGTGGATGATGTCATCAGTGATGTCATTTGAGATGTCATCAGTGATGTCATCAGTGATGTCACTGACCATGTCATGAGTGATGTAATATGTGACGTCATCAGCAGTGCATTGCGGGCGCGAGTTATAGTTAGCTGAACTAACTATAACGGGGGAATTTCACGGGTTTTGTATGAGTGCAATGTCCAACTAACTATAACTGTCCCTAAAACCTATGGTTTTTTCAGTGAATTTCAAAGGTTTTTAAAATGCTAATTTGTAACTATAACGTGCCTGAAACCTATGGTTTTTTCAGTGAATTTCAAAGGTTTTTAAATGACAATTTTTAAATGTATTAATTTTTATATTAATTTTTTCATACTGATTTACTACATTTTTAGAAACAATTTCTTTTACATATTTTATTTTTTAAATTACATTGTAATTACATTATACATTACATTACAAAAATACTTTCTCAGAATGAATTACTTTAGTTTAAATACTTTGCACATAGGCAATAGACTTTTAAGTACAGTAGTTACAGTTGTTGCAATGGGCAACACATTTTCAAACACAATGCAACATTCAGCTCAATGTGAATTTCTATTTAAATGCAATTAGTTACTTTATGGATTACTTTTCTAACCACAGGACTGGATCCTAGATTCAGTCCTGGTACATCTCCTGTAAACAGTTGAGTAAAAGCGTTTTGGTTACAGTCGTGATTTTTAAGGAATATTATTGTATTTTAAAAGTTGACACTTAGAAACTTTTTCTCATAGAATCACCAATGTTATCCTATGGAAGGAAATTCACTTAGCAGGTAAAAACTGTTATCGTTACTTTTTCTTACTCAGTGTTGGATCCTGGATCCAGCACTGGTGCATCTCCTGTAAACAGTTGAAAGAATGCGTTTAAGTCATACAGGCGATTTTTAAGGAATATTTGTAGTTTGTGAAAATCGACACTTTGAAACTTTTCTGCTGAAAACCAGACAATGGATTCCTATGGAAGAAAATATAAGTTACTGGTAAGTACGGTTAAAATTACTTTTCAGGACCAGTACTGGGCTGAAAGATACAGCACTGAGGTCTCTCCTTATAACAGGTGAGTAAATCGGAATTCGTATTTCGGCTGATTTTAGAGGAATATTTGTATGTTTCAAAAATCAACACTTAGAAACTTTTTCAGCAAAAAGCAGGCAATGATATCCTATGGAAGGAAATTCAAGTTACTGGTAAGTACGGTTAAAATTACTTTTGAGGATCAGTACTGGGCTGAAAGATGCAGCACTGAGGTCTCTCCTGATAACAGATGAGTAAATCGGAATTCGTATTTCGGCTGATTTTAGAGGAATATTTTAAAGTTCCAAAACTCCACACTTAGAAGAATTTCCAAGTGAAACCAGTCAATGTTAGCCTATGGAAGGAAATTCAAGTTACCGGTAAGTACGGTTAAAATTACTTTTCAGGACCAGTACTGGGCTGAAAGATACAGCACTGAGGTCTCTCCTGATAACAGGTGAGTAAATCGGAATTCGTATTTCGGCTGATTTTAGATGAATATTTTAAAGTTCCAAAACTCCACACTTAGAAGAATTTCCAAGTGAAACCAGTCAATGTTAGCCTATGAAGGAAATTCAAGTTACCGGTAAGTACGGTTAAAATTACTTTTCAGGATCAGTACTGGGCTGAAAGATGCAGCACTGACTTCTCTCCTGATAACAGGTGAGTAAATCGGAATTCGTATTTCGGCTGATTTTAGAGGAATATTTTAAAGTTCCAAAACTCCACACTTAGAAGAATTTCCAAGTGAAACCAGTCAATGTTAGCCTATGAAGGAAATTCAAGTTACCGGTAAGTACGGTTAAAATTACTTTTCAGGACCAGTACTGGGCTGAAAGATGCAGCACTGAGGTCTCTCCTGATAACAGGTGAGTAAATCGGAATTCGTATTTCGGCTGATTTTAGAGGAATATTTTAAAGTTCCAAAACTCCACACTTAGAAGAATTTCCAAGTGAAACCAGTCAATGTTAGCCTATGGAAGGAAATTCAAGTTACTGGTAAGTACGGTTAAAATTACTTTTCAGGATTAGTACTGGGCTGAAAGATGCAGCACTGAGGTCTCTCCTGATAACAGGTGAGTAAATCAGAATTCGTATTTCGGCTGATTTTAGAGGAATATTTGCACAATGGTGAAGGGAGGGGGCGGGGCCTGAGGTGACATCTGTGCAAACGCGCCCCGTGGCGCGTTTTAAGTTGGGGGATTAAGTCCCCTTGAATCATGAGGGTCCCTACGGGCCAACTAGCCCACCAGGAACCTCCAGTATGCGCCAGGGGCTGCGTTGCAGAGACATGTACAGAGGCCACACCCCTTTTTACACCTCTCTGCAACGCAGCTCTGTGGCGCTTTCTGGACGTACCTGTTGGGCTAGTTGGCCCTGCCCCCTTTGTGTTTCTGTCCCTCGGTTCTACCGAGGGACAAAATGGCTGCCAACACTTCCTGATTTGGAGTGTTGACAGCCAATTAACATAAAGCTCGTGCTCGGGAGGATCCGCGGCCCTAGATATATCTATCTTTTTACTTTTGATTTTCTCAGCAACTACTGAACGGATTTACACCATTTAACAAAAGGGTTCTTTCTGAACCAAGAACTACCTCTTTGCCAAATTTGGTGTAATTCCGTTCAGCAGTTCGGGCTGTAGCCGTGTCTAAAGTTTCCTATGGAAAATTGCATGGGGAAAACGCGTTTTGGGACCCCCTTTTTCTCGGCCCCCGCTTGACGAATCCCCGAGACTTTCAGGGTAGGAGCGGACCGGAGCGCCCCACAAAGTTTGAAAACTTTGCGAAGATACGTCAACCGGCAAGAGAGTTATTTCAAATAGAATGTCGCGGATTTCCTATGGATAATAGGTCGTAACTATAACTATCTACTGGCGACCGCCAGTAGATAATATATATATATATATATATTCCAACTATCCTTAATGCATAAGGAAATGACGACGCCGTGTTCTGGCCGAAAAATCTTTTATTGTCGGCTAAATTGGACGCGTTTTGCCTGTCCCGCAGGCTTGCTCACCAACAAAATACATAAAGTTTCAACCATTTTTAAATACGGTGATTGTGCAACATGTCACGTGACAAACTACAAACAAAGTGCATTAGAAAACAGACTCGTAGTTTGTTTAAACTCTTTCAATTAACAATAAACATCTAATTACCGTTATTGTTAAATTTCAGTTTTTAGAGCTTATGAATTTACAATCTTTGCAACATTATAAAGTTACACTCAATAGAGCAAATATTTTATAAAACAATTTTTTAACAAATTAAACCACGATGTCATACCCAGAGACTCGAGGCAAATCTTATTTGCCCTCCATCACTCGGTCACCTCCTCTACTATTAGCTGGTATAGAGTCTATTCTCGGCCCATTCACGGAGCATGTTAGGGTTAGGCTCTTCATAAGTTGGGGCCACCAAAATTCTTAGCCCTCTCGGGATGCGTTTAACTTCTAAGTAGCGTTGGAGAGACTTTGATTCCCACCATTTCGAAAGTTCTCCGCGTTTCAATTTCTCTAGCCTTTTAAGCCTGGCCATGACATCCGATACCTTCTCCTTGCCAGTAACAACTGCCACTTTCTTTGCTGTTGTTTGCATATCATTAAATATCGAGAGCGCCTCTTCCTCCCTCTCCTTCATTTCTTTAGCCGACATATTCGTTAAGTTTTATGGTAGTTGCCTCCTACCGGCCAGAAACCATCAGCGTCTATTGCTTCCAACTGGATTATAGAAAACGATCTTCGCTGACTTTCCCTCTTCCTTCTCCCGCTACCCTCACAGCTCCGTACCTGCAGCTCGGTATCGCGTTCCGCGGGTCCTTCGACTCTCCAGTTCCCGTCCCGAAGTTGCAGGCTGATTAACTGTGTAATCTTTGGATGCAAACTGCTTTTCCAGTCTTTGCGGTGAAGGGGGGCGACGGTCAAGGAAACTGTCCACTCGTTGCTTGCTGCAGTCCGTCGCTCGCCTAAACAGAGGGCGCGTCGTTGCTGCGGACCCACCAAGCACAGTCCGATTAAATTCCAACTATCCTTAATGCATAAGGAAATGACGACGCCGTGTTCTGGCCGAAAAATCTTTTATTGTCGGCTAAATTGGACGCGTTTCGCCTGTCCCGCAGGCTTGCTCACCAACAAAATACATAAAGTTTCAACCATTTTTAAATACGGTGATTGTGCAACATGTCACGTGACAAACTACAAACAAAGTGCATTAGAAAACAGACTCGTAGTTTGTTTAAACTCTTTCAATTATTAACAATAAACATCTAATTACCGTTATTGTTAAATTTCAGTTTTTAGAGCTTATGAATCTACAATCTTTACAACATTATAAAGTTAAACTCAATAGAGCAAATATTTTATAAAACAATTTTTTAACAAATGAAACCACAATGTCATACCCAGAGACTCGAGGCAAATCTTATTTGCCCTCCATCACTATTTGAGTAATCATTTGCTCTACCAATCTCATGAAGCCCAAGTGGGCAAATTCACATCAATGTAAAGTACATTCAGCTCAAAAATACTGTACAATTCATCCCTAGTGGGCTAAATGGTCCTACATGCCAAGATAACCATGCAATATCTTAGAACCATCTAAACTCTAAACAAGTCTGACCTCCAAAGTGCAAAGTGTGCTAATCCAAAATTATTTAAAAACCATGGTTAAAAACAGAAATTACAGGAGAGTGTATTAGGAAGCGTTGCTGATCAAAATTACATATTTACAAATGGGTATGCAAATCTTCTTCCATATTCAGCCCTGATGGAGTTCTTGTATCTAATTCAAGTATATAACATGATTCTAGTCTTCTCAGTTTTTCTCTCGGTCACCTCCTCTACTATTAGCTGGTATAGAGTCTATCACAAAATACGTCAATCCCTGTGTATTCTTATTGTGATACAAATCGAAGTGACAAGCCACTGGGTAAGTTTTATCGCCATTTTTTATGGCTCTAAGATGTTGTAACACCCTTTTGTGGACAGGAAGAATAGTGCTACCCACGTACTTCAGGCCACAAGGGCATTGAAGTACGTAAACAGCAAAGTCCGTTTTGCAGTTGTAATCGCTCTTTATTTGCTTTTCTCTCTTAGATAACCCTGGTTGATATATGGAGGTATTCTTACCATGCATACAGGCTTTGCACTTTGTACATTTTGTAAAGCCTTCTCTTCTTTTTAACCAGGATGAGTTAATGGATGTTGGCTTTTTAGAAGGCATCATGTTGCTAACTATTGTCTGTTTTAATGATTTAGCTCGTCTAAACGTAATATTTGGACGTTTAGGAACTAATTTGCCTAAGATAGGATCGTTGCAAATGAGGTGCCAATGCTTCAACAAAATGCTTCTTACACTAGTGTGTTGTCTATTATAGGAAGTAATCATTCTACACAAATTCATGTTGAGCTTCTCTTTCTTCAGCTTGGTGGTACTTGTATCAAAAAGAACCTCTTCTCTTGTTTTACTTTTCACTTTTTGAACAGCTGACTTAATACACTGTCTGTATAGCCCCTAGAACTGAAACGTCTCTTCAGACAATCCAATTCAGCGTCTAGGGTTTCTGGTTCGCTACAGTTCCTCAACGTTCTTAAGCACTCCCCATAGGGGATGCTCCTGATTAAATTATTGGGGTGAAAACTTGTTGCGTGAAGCAACGTATTACCCGCTGTGGGTTTTCGATACAGCTTTGTATGTAGCTTACCATCTTTCACATAAACCATTAAGTCTAAAAAGTTGACTGACACATTATTGATTGTACTCGTGAACCTCAAATTAAGATTATTATTCTGCATCTTTTAATAAAATCTTTAGCTGATTGTTCTGTACCTTTCCACACAATAAATAAATCATCAATATATCGACTCCAGTGTAAAATATTAGAGTGGCATTCTTCTTGATAATGGACCTGGACCACCTGCTCCTCCCACCAGCCCATATGCAAATTCGCATAGCTGGGGGCGAAGCAGGTGCCCATTGCTGTCCCACAGATTTGATGGAACAGTTCTCCATTAAACAGGAAGAAATTATTTTTTAGACAAGTTTCAACCATCACCAACAGCATTTGTGTGTGTGCCCACAATTTTAAAGGTCTATTGCCTAGATTGAATTTCATGGCATTTAGTCCGTCTTCATGTCGAATGCTGGTATACAATGTTGTAACATCTATTGTAACCAGCAATAAATCATCCTCCCATGGAATATCGTATATACGCTTTAGGAAATCTCCTGTATCACGTATATACGATGGGAGGATTCTCACTAATGGAGCTAAAAGGAATCTACAAATTTTGAAGTGTTTTCTAATGGACTTCCTATTGCAGAAATGATGGGGCGCCCTGGGGGTTAGACATGTCTTTATGAATTTTGGTATTAAATAAAACACTGGAGTAACAGGCTTATTGATTTTTAGAAACATGAATTCCTCTTGCGATATTATACCATGCGTATACCAATCATGTAGTTGCAAATTAAAGTGATCGTGACTATCAGTCATAAACTTTTCCGCAATCTTAACATAGTTAAGGCGATTATTCATTTGTTTATATGCCTCATTTAAATACAGTTGTTTACCCCAGAGGACAACATTTCCTCCTTTGTCTGCATTACGCACTATACAATTAGCATTGGAAGACAACTTAACAACTAGCGAATTATACTCCTTTTGTTGCTGCGTGAATATTTTATTCTTGACACATACATTTTTCAAGATTTTTAAGATCATTTATAACTAGGTCATTGAAAACATCAACAGAGTCCCTAGGTGTCATTGGAGTGAATCTTGAGTTAAATTTGAACCTTGTTTGATCACTTGCCGTGATATCCAAACCTTCCTCTCCTGCCAATTCCATGGCTTGCTCCCTAGAACTTGTATTCTGCACGCTGTCCACATGGGAAGGGACATCATTACCCTGCTCAAGACACCTGAGATCTAGCAACAAATTCATGTCATGTACTCGCAGTCCTTCATTGGAGTTTTCACCAGGAATTGATGTTTCATGTCTTTGATTCTGGTTTAATGCAAAGAATTTTTTAAGTTTGAGAGCTCTGGTAAACTTGAAGGTATCCACTCGGGTCTTAACATAATCAAAATCTGCTACCGGGCAGTAAGATAGACCTAATTTCAAGATATTTTCTTCTCTTTCTGATAGTGGAATATCCGTCAGGTTTACAATATTAGCTTCATTTTCCCCATTCAGTTCTTTGTCGTTTTGTTCTTGGACTTGTTGCCGTAATTTGCATTGCTTTGTTCCCTTATGCCTCTGTTTCCTCTGCCTCTTCCTCTTGGTGGACCTGGATTTACTGCTGTTGGTCTTGGGCGGAGGTTGAACCTCCGCTCTTCTTGTAAAAAACCAAACTCATCAATAACTGATGGAAACATTGCTGCATTGGGCATACTTAAACTTTCATCGCCCTCTACTTCCACATCTGAGCTTTGAATACTGCTGAGTTCCGACTGCATCTCTGCTGCTGCTTTATTTCCTACATTCATCCTTTGTCGGCGCAGATGCAAAGGTATAGATTTGACCACGCTCGTAATCATTTTTATCCCGTAGGAATTTTTGTGCCTTTCTCTCTTTAATCGTTGTCTCCAACTTCCGAAGGCGTTCTTGCATTTCACCTTTGAATTTGATAACGTCTTGTTCTGACTCCTTCTCCAGCATGCCCAGTATTTGCTCAATTTCCTCCATAATTCTCTGGCGATCAATGTCAGCATATTTTATCAGTATTGCTAGCATCCTCCTCGACGATTCCTGATTATTCTCGGCCCATTCACGGAGCATGTTAGGGTTAGGCTCTTCATAAGTTGGGGCCACCAAAATTCTTAGCCCTCTCGGGATGCGTTTAACTTCTAAGTAGCGTTGGAGAGACTTTGATTCCCACCATTTCGAAAGTTCTCCGCGTTTCAATTTCTCTAGCCTTTTAAGCCTGGCCATGACATCCGATACCTTCTCCTTGCCAGTAACAACTGCCACTTTCTTTGCTGTTGTTTGCATATCATTAAATATCGAGACGCCTCTTCCTCCCTCTCCTTCATTTCTTTAGCCGACATATTCGTTAAGTTTTATGGTAGTTGCCTCCTACCGGCCAGAAACCATCAGCGTCTATTGCTTCCAACTGGATTATAGAAAACGATCTTTGCTGACTTTCCCTCTTCCTTCTCCCGCTACCCTCACAGCTCCGTACCTGCAGCTCGGTATCGCGTTCCGCGGGTCCTTCGACTCTCCGGTTCCCGTCCCGAAGTTGCAGGCTGATTAACTGTGTAATCTTTGGATGCAAACTGCTTTTCCAGTCTTTGCAGTGAAGGGGGGTGACGGTCAAGGAAACTGTCCACTCGTTGCTTGCTGCAGTCCGTCGCTCGCCTAAACAGAGGGCGCGTCGTCGCTGCGGACCCACCAACCACAGTCCGATTAAATTCCAACTATCCTTAATGCATAAGGAAATGACGACGCCGTGTTCTGGCCGAAAAATCTTTTATTGTCGGCTAAATTGGACGCGTTTCGCCTGTCCCGCAGGCTTGCTCACCAACAAAATACATAAAGTTTCAACCATTTTTAAATACGGTGATTGTGCAACATGTCACGTGACAAACTACAAACAAAGTGCATTAGAAAACAGACTCGTAGTTTGTTTAAACTCTTTCAATTATTAACAATAAACATCTAATTACCGTTATTGTTAAATTTCAGTTTTTAGAGCTTATGAATTTACAATCTTTGCAACATTATAAAGTTACACTCAATAGAGCAAATATTTTATAAAAATTTTTTTAACAAATGAAACCACAATGTCATACCCACTATTTGAGTAATCATTTGCTCTACCAATCTCATGAGATTGGTAGAGCAAATGATTACTCAAATAGTGATGGAGGGCAAATAAGATTTGCCTCGAGTCTCTGGGTATGACATTGTGGTTTCATTTGTTAAAAAATTGTTTTATAAAATATTTGCTCTATTGAGTGTAACTTTATAATGTTGCAAAGATTGTAAATTCATAAGCTCTAAAAACTGAAATTTAACAATAACGGTAATTAGATGTTTATTGTTAATAATTGAAAGAGTTTAAACAAACTACGAGTCTGTTTTCTAATGCACTTTGTTTGTAGTTTGTCACGTGACATGTTGCACAATCACCGTATTTAAAAATGGTTGAAACTTTATGTATTTTGTTGGTGAGCAAGCCTGCGGACAGGCGAAACGCGTCCAATTTAGCCGACAATAAAAGATTTTTCGGCCAGAACACGGCGTCGTCATTTCCTTATGCATTAAGGATAGTTGGAATTTAATCGGACTGTGCTGGTGGGTCCGCAGCGACGACGCGCTCTCTGTTTAGGCGAGCGACGGACTGCAGCAAGCAACGAGTGGACAGTTTCCTTGACCGTCGCCCCCTTCACCGCAAAGACTGGAAAAGCAGTTTGCATCCAAAGATTACACAGTTAATCAGCCTGCAACTTCGGACGGGAACCGGAGAGTCGAAGGACCCGCGGAACGCGATACCGAGCTGCAGGTACGGAGCTGTGAGGGTAGCGGGAGAAGGAAGAGGAAAGTCAGCGAAGATCGTTTTCTATAATCCAGTTGGAAGCAATAGACGCTGATGGTTTCTGGCCGGTAGGAGGCAACTACCATAAAACTTAACGAATATGTCGGCTACAGAAATGAAGGAGAGGGAGGAAGCGGCGCTCGATATTTAATGATATGCAAACAACAGCAAAGAAAGTGGCAGTTGTTACTGGCAAGGAGAAGGTATCGGATGTCATGGCCAGGCTTAAAAGGCTAGAGAAATTGAAACGCGGAGAACTTTCGAAATGGTGGGAATCAAAGTCTCTCCAACGCTAATTAGAAGTTAAACGCATCCCGAGAGTGCTAAGAATTTTGGTGGCCCCAACTTATGAAGAGCCTAACCCTAACATGCTCCGTGAATGGGCCGAGAATAATCAGGAATCGTCGAGGAGGATGCTAGCAATACTGATAAAATATGCTGACATTGATCGCCAGAAAATTATGGAGGAAATTGAGCAAATACTGGGCATGCTGGAGAAGGAGTCGGAACAAGACGTTATTATCAAATTCAAAGGTGAAATGCAAGAACGCCTTCGGAAGTTGGAGACAACGATTAAAGAGAGAAAGGCACAAAATTCCTACGGGATAAAAATGATTACGAGCGTGGTCAAATCTATACCTTTGCTAAAAAATTTGAAAATCTGCGCCGACAAAGGATGAATGTAGGAAATAAAGCAGCAGCAGAGATGCAGTCAGAACTCAGCAGTATTCAAAGCTCAGATGTGGAAGTAGAGGGCGATGAAAGTTTAAGTATGCCCAATGCAGCAATGTTTCCATCAGTTATTGACGAGTTTGGTTTTTTACAAGAAGAGCGGAGGTTCAACCTCCGCACAAGACCAACAGCAGTAAATCCAGGTCCACCAAGAGGAAGAGGCAGAGGAAACAGAGGCGTAAGGGAGCAAAGCAATGCAAATTACGGCAACAAGTCCAAGAACAAAACGACAAAGAACTGAATGGGGAAAATGAAGCTAATATTGTAAACCTGACGGATATTCCACTATCAGAAAGAGAAGAAAATATCTTGAAATTAGGTCTATCTTACTGCCCGGTAGCAGATTTTGATTATGTTAAGACCCGAGTGGATACCTTCAAGTTTACCAGAGCTCTCAAACTTAAAAATTCTTTGCATTAAACCAGAATCAAAGTCATGAAACATCAATTCCTGCCAGTAATCCTGTCTCTGGTGAAAACTCCAATGAAGGACTGCGAGTACATGACATGAATTTGTTGCTAGATCTCAGGTGTCTTGAGCAGGGTAATGATGTCCCTTCCCATGTAGACAGCGTGCAGAATACAAGTTCTAGGGAGCAAGCCATGGAATTGGAAGGAGAGGAAGGTTTGGATATCACGGCAAGTGATCAAACAAGGTTCAAATTGAACTCAAGATTCACTCCAATGACACCTAGGGACTCTGTTGATGTTTTCAATGACCTAGTTATAAATGATCTTAAAAATCTTGAAAAATGTACGAGTGTCAAGAATAAAATATTCACGCAGCAACAAAAGGAGTATAATGCGATAGTTGTTAAGTGTGTCTTCCAATGCTAATTGTATAGTGCGTAATGCAGACAAAGGAGGAAATGTTGTCCTCTGGGGTAAACAACTGTATTTAAATGAGGCATATAAACAACTGAATAATCGCCTTAACTATGTTAAGATTATGGAAAAGTTTATGACTGATAGTCACGATCACTTTAATTTGCAACTACATGATTGGTATACGCATGGTATAATATCGCAAGAGGAATTCATGTTTCTAAAAATCAATAAGCCAGTTACTCCAGTGTTTTATTTAATACCAAAAATTCATAAAGACATGTCTAACCCCCAGGGCGCCCCATCATTTCTGCAATAGGAAGTGCATTAGAAAACACTTCAAAATTTGTAGATTCCTTTTTAGCTCCGTTACTGAGAACCCTCCCATCGTATATACGTGATACAGGAGATTTCCTAAAGCGTATATACGATATTCCATGGGAGGATGATTTATTGCTGGATTACAACATTGTATACCAGCATTCGACATGAAGACGGACTAAATGCCATGAAATTCCATCTAAGCAATAGACCTTTAAAATTGTGGGCACACACACAAATGCTGTTGGTGATGGTTGAAACTTGTCTAAAAAATAATTTCTTCCTGTTTAATGGAGAACTGTTCCATCAAATCTGTGGGACAGCAATGGGCACCTGCTTCGCCCCCAGCTATGCGAATTTGCATATGGGCTGGTGGGAGGAGCAGGTGGTCCAGGTCCATTATCAAGAAGAATGCCACTCTAATATTTTACACTGGAGTCGATATATTGATGATTTATTTATTGTGTGGAAAGGTACAGAACAATCAGCTAAAGATTTTATTAAAAGATGCAGAATAATAATCTTAATTTGAGGTTCACGAGTACAATCAATAATGTGTCAGTCAACTTTTAGACTTAATGGTTTATGTGAAAGATGGTAAGCTACATACAAAGCTGTATCAAAAACCCACAGCGGGTAATACGTTGCTTCACGCAACAAGTTTTCACCCCAATAATTTAATCAGGAGCATCCCCTATGAGGAGTGCTTAAGAACGTTGAGGAACTGTAGCGAACCAGAAACCCTAGACGCTGAATTGGATTGTCTGAAGAGACGTTTCAGTTCTAGGGGCTATACAGACCAGTGTATTAAGTCAGCTGTTCAAAAAGTGAAAAGTAAAACAAGAGAAGAGGTTCTTTTTGATACAAGTACCACCAAGCTGAAGAAAGAGAAGCTCAACATGAATTCGTGTAGAATGATTACTTCCTATAATAGACAACACACTAGCGTAAGAAACATTTTGTTGAATCATTGGCACCTCATTTGCAACGATCCTATCTTAGGCAAATTAGTTCCTAAACGTCCAAATATTACGTTTAGACGAGCTAAATCATTAAAACAGACAATAGTTAGCAACATGATGCCTTCTAAAAAGCCAACATCCATTAACTCATCCTGGTTAAAAGAAGAGAAGGCTTTACAAAATGTACAAAGTGCAAAGCCTGTATGCATGGTAAGAATACCTCCATATATCAACCAGGGTTATCTAAGAGAGAAAAGCAAATAAAGGGCCATTACAACTGCAAAACGGACTTT
The DNA here is from genome assembly GCA_963921515.1 of Calotriton arnoldi. Taxonomy (NCBI): domain Eukaryota; kingdom Metazoa; phylum Chordata; class Amphibia; order Caudata; family Salamandridae; genus Calotriton; species Calotriton arnoldi. Next base: position 713,453 of record CAWUFW010009153.1, read on the forward strand.
GCTGTTTACGTACTTCAATGCCCTTGTGGCCTGAAGTACGTGGGTAGCACTATTCTTCCTGTCCACAAAAGGGTGTTACAACATCTTAGAGCCATAAAAATGGCGATAAAACTTACCCAGTGGCTCGTCACTTCGATTTGTATCACAATAAGAATACACAGGGATTGACGTATTTTGTGATAGACTCTATACCAGCTAATAGTAGAGGAGGTGACCGAGAGAAAAACTGAGAAGACTAGAATCATGTTATATACTTGAATTAGATACAAGAACTCCATCAGGGCTGAATATGGAAGAAGATTTGCATACCCATTTGTAAATATGTAATTTTGATCAGCAACGCTTCCTAATACACTCTCCTGTAATTTCTGTTTTTAACCATGGTTTTTAAATAATTTTGGATTAGCACACTTTGCACTTTGGAGGTCAGACTTGTTCAGAGTTTAGATGGTTCTAAGATATTGCATGGTTATCTTGGCATGTAGGACCATTTAGCCCACTAGGGATGAATTGTACAGTATTTTTGAGCTGAATGTACTTTACATGGATGTGAATTTGCCCACTTGGGCTTCATGAGATTGGTAGAGCAAATGATTACTCAAATAGTGATGGAGGGCAAATAAGATTTGCCTCGAGTCTCTGGGTATGACATTGTGGTTTCATTTGTTAAAAAATTGTTTTATAAAATATTTGCTCTATTGAGTGTAACTTTATAATGTTGCAAAGATTGTAAATTCATAAGCTCTAAAAACTGAAATTTAACAATAACGGTAATTAGATGTTTATTGTTAATAATTGAAAGAGTTTAAACAAACTACGAGTCTGTTTTCTAATGCACTTTGTTTGTAGTTTGTCACGTGACATGTTGCACAATCACCGTATTTAAAAATGGTTGAAACTTTATGCATTTTGTTGGTGAGCAAGCCTGCGGGACAGGCGAAACGCGTCCAATTTAGCCGACAATAAAAGATTTTTCGGCCAGAACACGGCGTCGTCATTTCCTTATGCATTAAGGATAGTTGGAATTTAATCGGACTGTGCTTGGTGGGTCCGCAGCGACGACGCGCCCTCTGTTTAGGCGAGCGACGGACTGCAGCAAGCAACGAGTGGACAATATATATATATATATATTACCTACTGGCGGTCGCCAGTAGGTAGTTATAGTTAGGACCTTGTTTCTATTCAAAAAGCATTTTTCTTTTGCCAATATCTTTGGTGCCGTTTGACGAATCTTCGCGAAATTTTCAAAACTAATGGGGTGCTCCGGTCAGCTTCTGTCTTGAAAGTTTGGGGGTGATTCGTCAAGCAGGGGCCGAGAAAAAAGGGGGGTCCCAAAACGCGTTTTCCCCATGTTAATTTCCATAGGAAATTTTAGACACGGCTGAACGGAATTACACCAAATTTGGCAAAAAGGTAGCTTTTGGTCCAGAAAGCACTCTTTTGTTTAAGTGGTGTAAATCCGTTCAGTAGTTGCTGTGAAATTCAAGAAATAAAAATATCGATATCTAAGCACCGAGGAGGGTTCGCGAACCCTCCCGGGCACGAGCTTCACTCTGATTGGCTGCCAACACTCCAAACCAGGAAGTGTTGGCAGCCATCTTGTGACTCGGAAACCGAGTCACAAGAAAAAGGGTGATAAAAAGTTGAAAAACAAGAAAAGGGGGCAGGGTAGAAACACCCTGACCCCCTATGCCTGCTCAGTGGGTCCCACAAGGACCCCCAGGCCCAAAAAAAGCATTTGTTAAAAAAAAAATCGGCAGAATTCGGGCTGGGTGCGTGAATCCTGCCGAGAAAATTAAAAAAAATTGAAGCTCGGTCTCCCTCGCTTCATTTTAATGAGCCCCCGGATGGGCCAGGTCCCGGGGGCAATGCCAAAATTAAATAGCCGGGGCCCACGCAGCCCCGGGGACCGCCTCCTCCCCGGGGCTTCATTTAAATATGATCGGGGGCCTCACGGGCCCCCCAAACCCCGGGGACCTCCACCTCCCCGGGGCTAAAATAAGTAATAAATAATGTGTGGGGGGGCTCGAGCCCCCCCACACTGCCCCGGGGCACTGTTTATTCAAATGCAGGGGGCCTCCCCGGGGCTTTAAACACTTGGGAGGGGGGCCGCGCGGCCCCCCTCCTGGAGCTGTTGATGGCCCTGGGGACTGCCACCCCTCAGGGCCGGCTCCTGCAATGTCCCGGGGTTCCCACCCCCAGGACATTGCTGTTTGCTATGGCAGGCGGGAGCACGCCTCCCGCCCTGCCATAGCAAACCCTGCTTTGGTTTTTGGACGCGAGAGCAGGAAACCTGTTCTCGCGTTCAAAAACCAAAGCAGATTGCTTTTGCACAAGGGGAGCGGCATGTCAGCAGCTCCCCTTGTGCAAAAGCAATGCCGGCTCCCACAGGAGGCAGGGAGCCAGTGGGACCGTGGGGGCATTGGGGCTCCCCTCCCGAATTAATTATAAAAATAAATAAAAAAAGAGGGGGATGGGTCCCCGGGGCCAATGGTGGCCTAGGGAAGGGGGGCCACGCGATCCCCTTCCCTATAAATAAATTAAAAACAAGCCTGGCCATGCCCCGGGGGATGGGGTCCCCCGGGCCGAAATTGGCCTCGGGATGGGGGCCGCGCAGCCCTCTTCCCGTTTAAAAAAATAATAATTTAAATAAAAAGGGGTCAGGCCCTGGGGGTTGGGGTCCCCAGGGCCACAAAAATGCTAAAAGAAGGGGTCCACACAGCCCCCCTTCTAAACAAAAATGTTTTTTAAAAAGCCGGCATCTCGCCGGAGGCCCCGCCCCCTCCCTGCACCACTCTGCAAAGCGCCCCCTGGCGCGTTGTAAGTTGGGGAATTAATTCCCCTTGAATACTGAGGGTCCCTGGGGGCCAACTAGCCCACCAGGTACCTCCAGTAAGTGCCACAGAGCTGGATTGCAGAGAGGTGGTCCGAGGCCACGCCTCTTTTTACACCACTCTGCAAACGCGCCTCTTGGCGCACTGCTGGTGGGGCGATGAGGTCCTCTTGTGTCCGGAGGACCCTCAGATCCAAGGGACTTAATCTCCAACTAAAACGCACCACGGGCGCGCTTGCACAGTGGTGAAGGAGGGGGAGGGCTTCAGGTGACGTGTGCAAGCAGGCCCTGGCGCGCTTTAAGATGGGGAATTTAAATCTCTTCAATCCTGAGGTCCTGGGGCCAACTAGCCCACCAGGTACGCTCCAGTAAGCGCCACGGAGCAGCGTTGCAGAGTGTTGTAAAGGGCGTGCCTCTGTACACCTCTCTGCTGCAACGCAGCCCCCTGGCGACATACTGGAGGTTCACCAGGTGGGCTAGTTGGCCCCTAGGGACGCTCTAGTTAGTTGGACATTTCACTCGTACAAAACCAGAGAAATTCGGCCGTTATAGTTAGTTGAGCTAACTATAACTCGCGCCCACAATGCACTGCTGATGACATCACATATTACATCATTCATGACATGGTCAGTGACATCACTGATGACATCTCAAATGACATCACTGATGACATCACTGATGACATCATCCACGTGCTAGTCTGATGCACCTCCTCACACCCTAATATAATCTTTGAAACACCCACTCTAAAATACAGACTACCATTTTCGAAACCATAGACACACCAATACCAGTTACTACATACCCACTCACAGATTCCTAGGTCTACACTCGCGTCCACTCATTCACCCATACAGTCACTCATACATGCAGTCACTTATCCGTACAGCACTATCATTTGCACTCATACACCTATACAGACACTCACACATCGCCACTCATCCATAGAGTTACTCATAAACCTAGTCAATCATGCAAAGAATCATTCACACTCCCATTTACTCACCTATACAGTTATACATACACACCACCTCACTTATTCATACAGATACTAACACATACTTACTCTCTTATACAATCACTGATACAAGCACACACTCATCCATACAGCCACTCTCACAATCACTCACTCTCACATATAGTGATTTATATACTGCAACACTCCCCTATACTGCCTTTCACATATGTAGTTACTCACACATGTACCACTGAGACATCCATTCACTCACCAACACACCCATACACACACTCACCCACCCATACAGCCCTTCACAGATGCACTCTTGAACCCATACACCCAGTGAATTACCCACTCACACATCTATGCACAGAGTCACACACCCCCCACCCACCCACACAGACACTCAGGCACCCATACAGATACTCAGACAACCAATCAATAACCCATATAGACACTCATGTAGCTACTCACCAACCCATGCAGCCACTTACACACCAACTGACAGACTGATACAGACATTTACACAGTTTACTCACTAACCCATGCATTCAGTAAGACACGTTTAATCACTCACTTATACAGTCAGTCACCACCTACCACATCATCCATTTAGACACTCATACACCCACTCATACTTCAATACACCTTGGCACATATATATATATAAAACATATTTAAACGTTACAGAAACACACAGTCACTGGATGATGTCATCAGTGATGTCATTTGAGATGTCATCAGTGATGTCATCAGTGATGTCACTGACCATGTCATGAATGATGTAATATGTGACGTCATCAGCAGTGCATTGCGGGGGTGCGAGTTATAGTTAGCTCAACTAACTATAGCGGCCGAATTTCTCTGGTTTTGTACGAGTGAAATGTCCAACTAACTATAACGTCCCTGAAACCTATGGTTTTTTTCAGTGAATTTCTATGGTTTTTTAAATGCTAATTTCTAACTATAATGTCCCTGAAACCTATGGTTTTTTCAGTGAATATATATATATCTATATATCTATTATCTACTGGCGGTCGCCAGTAGATAGTTATAGTTAGGACCTATTATCCATAGGAAATCCGCAACATTCTATTCCCAATAAGTTTGGCGTCGTTTGACGAATCATCGCGAAATTTTCAAAACTAGTGGGGCGCTCCGGTCCGCTCCTGTCTTGAAAGTTTCGGGGTGATTCATGAAGCGGGGGCCGAGAAAAAAGGGGGGTCCCAAAACGTGTTTTCTCCATGTTAATTCCCATAGGAAATTTTAGCCACGGCTACAGCCCGAACTGCTGAACGGAATTACACCAAATTTTGCAAAAAGGTAGCGCTTGGTTCAGAAAGCGACCTTTTTTTAAATGGTGTAAATCCGTTCAGTAGTTACGGAGAAATTCAAAAAATAAGAGTGAAAAAATCAATTTCCCATAGGAAACTTTATGCAAGGCTACAGCAAAAACTGCTGAACGGAATTACACCAAATTTGGCAAAAGGTAGTGCTTGGTTCAGAAAGCACCCTTTTTAAAAATGGTGTAAATCCGTTCAGTAGTTGCTGAGAAAATCCAAAATAAAAGTTTCGATATCTATGGCCGCGGTGGATCCGCGCACCCTCCCGATCACGAGCTGCATGCTAATTGGCTGTCAACACTCCAAACCAGGAAGTGTTGGCAGCCATCTTGTCCCTCGGTAGAACCGAGACACAAGAAAGCAGTGAGAAAAACGCGAAAAATGCGAAAAGGGGGCCGGGTAGAAACACCCTGACCCCCTAGGCCTGCTCAGGGGGTCCCACAATGACCCCCAAGGCCCCAAAATTTATTTTTATTTTTTTGAAAAAATCGGCAAAAACGCGCTAGGTGCGCGGATCCAGCCGATTAAAAAAAAAATCGAAGCGCGGTCTCCCGCGCTTCGATGCTATTTTGCCCCCGGGTGGGCCAAATCTCGGGGGCATGCGGGGGGTGGGTTTATGTTTTACGTGGGGGGCCTCTAAGGCCCCCCAAGCCCCGGGGACCACCACCCCCCGGGGCTTTAAAAAAAAATGGTGCGGGAGGGCTCTCCGCCCTCTTGCAGCCCCAGGGTCCGCCACCCCCCGCGGCTTCTTTTTTTTTATTGAAATAATCTGTGTGGGGGGCTCGAGGCCCCCACACGCCCGAGGACTGCCACCTCCCCGGGGCACTAACATGTAAATTAGGGGTCCGTTAAGGACCCCGAGCCCGGGGACCACCACCTCCCCAGGGCTGTGCATTTGGATGGGAGGGGGGCCGCGCGGCCCCCCTCCTGGAGCCATTGATGGCCCTGGGGACCGCCACTCCCCAGGGCCGGCTCCTGCAGTGTCCCGGGGTGCCTACCCCCGGGACACTGTAGTTTGCAATGACAGGACGGGAGCCTCGCGGCTCCCGTCCTGCCATTGCAATCTGCTTTGCTTCATTGAAGCGAGAGCAGGAAACCTGCTCTCGCTTCAATGAAGCAAAGCAGGTGCTTTCCACATGGGGAGCTGCATGTCAGCAGCTCCCCATGTGGAAAAGCAATGCCGGCTCCAGAGGGACGCGGGGAGCCGGCTGGGACGTGGGGGGTTTGGGGACCCCCCCACGGTCCCCAACGGAGAGGGCCAGCCCCAGGGGATGGGGTCCCCGGGCAAATAGTGGCCCGAAAGGGGGGCCACGCGGCCCCCCTCCCCAAAAAAAAAAAAAAATTAAAAAAGAAAATAAAAATAAAAGCCTGCCCCGGGGGATGGGGTCCCCGGGGCAAAAGGAGGCCTGAGGAGCGGGGCCACGCAGCCCCCTCCTTAAAAAAATAATAAAAGAGTGGCCATGCCCCGGGGGATGGGGTCCCCGGGGCCGGAATCGGCCACGGGAGGGGGGCCACGCGGCCCCCTTCCCGTTTAAAAAAAAAAAAAAAAGGGGTAAGGCCCTGGGGGATGGGGTCCCCAAGGCCCAAAAAAAGGATGGGGGGCCACACAGCCCCCCTTCGGAGAAAAAACCCCCAAAAAAATAACGATTGTGCCGCAGGCCCCGCCCCCTTCCTTTACCACTCTGCAAACACGCCCCCTGGCACGTTTGCAGAGGGGGAACGAATTCCCCTTGAATACTGTGGGTCCCAGGGGGCCAACTAGCCCACCAGGAACCTCCAGTATGCGCCAGGGGGCTGCGTTGCAGAGAGGTGTACAGAGGCCACGCCCCTTTTTACACCTCTCTGCAACGCAGCTCTGTGGCGCTTACTGGAGGTACCTGGTGGGATAGTTGGACCCCAGGGACCCTCAGGATTCAAGGGGACTAAATCCCCCAACTTAAAACGCGCCACGGGGCGCGTTTGCACAGTGGTGAAGGGAGGGGGCGGGGCTTCAGGTGACATGTGTGCAAACAGGCCCCGTGGCGCGTTTTAAGATGGGGAATTAAATCCCCTTCAATCCTGAGGGTCCCTGGGGGCCAACTAGCCCACCAGGTACCTCCAGTAAGCGCCACGGAGCTGCGTTGCAGAGTGTTGTAAAAGGGGCGTGGCCTCTGAACACCTCTCTGCAACGCAGCTCTCTGGCGCATACTGGAGGTATCTGGTGGGCCAGTTGGCCCCTAGGGACCCTCGGGATTGAGGAGGAATTAATTCTCCAACTTAAAACGCGCCACACGGCGTGTTTGCAGACATGTCACCTCAGGCCCCACCCCCTTCCTTCACCATTGTGCAAATATTCCTCTAAAATCAGCCGAACTACGAATTCCAATTTACTCACCTGTTATCAGGAGAGACCTCAGTGCTTCATCTTTGAGCCCAGTACTGATCCTGAAAAGTAATTTTAACCGTACTTACCAGTAACTTGAATTTCCTTCCATAGGATATCATTGCCTGCTTTTTGCTGAAAAAGTTTCTAAGTGTCGATTTTTGAAACATACAAATATTCCTCTAAAATCAGCAGAACTACGAATTCCGATTTACTCACCTGTTATCAGGAGAGACCTCAGTGCTGCATCTTTGAGCCCAGTACTGATCCTGAAAAGTAATTTTAACCGTACTTACCAGTAACTTGAATTTCCTTCCATAGGATATCATTGCCTGCTTTTTGCTGAAAAAGTTTCTAAGTGTCGATTTTTGAAACATACAAATATTCCTCTAAAATCAACAGAACTACGAATTCCGATTTACTCACCTGTTATCAGGAGAGACCTCAGTGCTGCATCTTTCAGCCCAGTACAGATCCTGAAAAGTAATTCTAACCATACTTACCAGTAACTTGAATTTCCTTCCATAGGCTAACATTGACTGGTTTCACTTGGAAATTCTTCTGAGGGTGGAGTTTTGGAACTTTATAATATTCCTCTAAAATCAGCCGAACTACGAATTCCGATTTACTCACCTGTTATCAGGAGAGAACCCAGTGCTGCATCTTTTAGCCCAGCACTGACCCTGATAAGTAATTCTAACCGTACTTACCAGTAACTTGTATTTCCTTCCATTGGAATCCATTGTCTGGTTTTCCGCAGAAACGTTTCAAAGTGTCGTTTTTCACAAACTACAAATATTCCTTAAAAATCGCCTGTATGACTTAAACGCATTCTTTCAACTGTTTACAGGAGATGCACCAGTGCTGGATCCAGGATCCACCACTGAGTAAGAAAAAGTAACGTTAACACTACTTACCTGCTAAGTGAATTTCCTCCGATAGGATAGCATTGGTGATTCTATGTGAAAAAGTTTCGGTGTCAAGTTTTAAAATACAATAATATTCCTTAAAAATCACTACTGTAACCAAAACGCTTTTACTCAACTGTTTACAGGAGATGTCCCAGGACTGAATCTAGGATCCAGTCCTGTGGTTAGAAAAAGTAATCCATAAAGTAACTAATTGCATTTAACTAGAAATTCACATTGAGCTCAATGTTGCATTGTGTTTGAAATTGTGTTGCCCATTGCAATAACTGTAACAACTGTACTTAAAAGTCTATTGCCTATTTGCAAAGTATTTAAACTAAAGTAATTCATTCTGAGAAAGTATATTTTGTAATGTAATGTATAATGTAATTACAATGTAATTTAAAAAATAAAATATCTAAAAATAAATAGTTTAAAAAAATGTAGTAAATCAGTATCAAAAAAATAAATATAACAATTAATACATTTAAAAATTGTCATTTACAAAACCTTTGAAATTCACTGAAAAAAACCATAGGTTTCAGACATGTTATAGTTAGGAATTAGCATTTAAAAAACCTTTGAAATTCACTGAAAAAAACATAGGTTTCAGGCACGTTATAGTTAGAAATTAGCATTTAAAAAACCTTTGAAATTCCCTGAAAAAACCATAGGTTTCAGGCACGTTATAGTTAGAAATTAGCATTTAAAAAACCTTTGAAATTCACTGAAAAAACCATAGGTTTCAGACACGTTATAGTTAGAAATTAGCATTTAAAAAACCTTTGAAATTCACTGAAAAAACCATAGGTTTCAGACACGTTATAGTTAGAAATTTGCATTTAAAAAACCTTACAAATTCACTGAAAAAACCATAGGTTTTAGGGACAGTTATAGTTAGTTGGACATTGTACTCGTACAAAACCCGTGAAATTCCCCTGTTATAGTTAGTTCAGCTAACTATAACTCGCGCCCCCGCAATGCACTCCTGATGACGTCACACATTACATCACTCATGACATGGTCAGTGACATCACTGATGACATCTCAAATGACATCACTGATGACATCATCCACGTGATAATCTGATGCACCTCCTCACACCCTAATATAACCTTTGATACACCCACTCTAAATTACAGACTGCCATTCCCAAAACCATAGACACTCCAACACCAATAACTACATACCCACTCATTGATTCTTAGGTCTACACACACATCCACTCACTCACCTGTACAGTCACTCATACTTACGGTCACTCAGTACAGGACTATCATATGCACTCATACTCCTATATAGACACTCAAACACCACCACTCATCCATAGAGGTACTCACACACCTAGTCAGTCATGCAAATAATTAAACACACTGCCATTTACTCACCTATACAGTTATACACACACCAGCTCACTTACTCATACAAATACTAGCACATTCTTACGCTCTTATACAATCACTGATGCAAGCACACACTCATCCATACAGTCACTCTCACAATCACACACTCTTGCTTATAGCTATTTATAAACTCCAACACACATATATACTGCCTTTCACATATGTAGTTACTCACACATGTACCACTGGGACATACATTCACTCACTAATACACTCTTACACACACTTATCAACCCATACAGTCTATCACAGATGCACTCTTGAAACCACCCACCCAGTGAATCACCCACTCACACATCTATGCACAGAGTCGCACCCACCCCACCCACACAAACACTCAGGCACCCATACAGATACTCAGACAACCAATCAATAACTCATATAGACACTCATGTAGCTATTCACAAACCCATGCAGCCACTTACACAGCAACAGACAGACGGATACAGACATTCACCCAGTTTAGTCACTAACCCATGCATTCAGTAAGATACGTTTAATCACTCACTTATAGAGTTAGTCACGCACCTACTAAATCATCCATACAGACACTTATACACCCACTCATTCTTCAATACGCCTTTCCCTATATATATTAAACATATTTAAACTTTACAGAAACACACAGTCACTGGATAATGTCATCAGTGATGTCATTTGAGATGTCATCAGTGATGTCATCAGTGATGTCACTGACCATGTCATGAGTGATGTAATATGTGACGTCATCAGCAGTGCATTGCGGGGCGCGAGTTATAGTTAGCTGAACTAACTATAACGGGGGAATTTCACGGGTTTTGTACGAGTGCAATGTCCAACTAACTATAACTGTCCCTAAAACCTATGGTTTTTTCAGTGAATATATATATATATAGGTTTATTTATGTTGTAGCATTAGGTAGAATCACTGGCATTATGTGAATCCTTTTCCGGGTAATCATGAGTTGGCCACATTTGCTTCATAATCCAGCATCTCTGCTGCTTAATTTGCAGATTTCACCTAAAAAGTGTTTGTTACCCAAAGGAATCAAAAGTTGGCAAATAAAAAGAGCCACACATATTTCCTTGTCATCGTACAACCTTTGAAAAGTTAACGGGTCGGATTTCAGTTGCTGATCGTTATATCCGGGTGTTAAACTGGTTACTAATGAGGTGTAACTTTGCTCAGACAGTAATAGTTGTTAAAGTGACAAAATAATAAAATAATACTGTTTCAGATTGTGGAGCATAATTTGCCTTTTCATGCCACATAATGTTGATTTTCCTAGTATTTATGAAGGGAAGACTTTTATTAAAGACACGGAGGCGAGTATTATACTTCTCTAATCTTTCTTTAATTAATACAGCAGTATTCAAGAACGTTGAAAGGCTAAAAATCGCATCAGGCTTAAGAACAGTAGGCCAATGGGAGACGAACATTAGTACCAAGTGTAACCAATCAGGACCCTGGAACCCCTATTATACCTATTTTGACTGCAAGCAGTCCTCTTTTCTTGAGCGAGAAGTTATAAAGAAGTATTAAACGTAGGCAGAATGAGAAACACAAATAGAAATGACTAAAATAAACATAAACATTTCATTAGAAAAGACCAAGAAACTGGGTCCAGAAGAAGGTGAAGGCAAAATAGTAGTATACTAGAAGAGAATCAGAGATCTTGAAGCTGTTGATGTTGATTTAACGGAGTTGAAAGAATCCAGATGCCGTCTTAAGTGGCTGAAGATGTTGAAGGAGTTGACACTGTTAGGGTGGGAAAAATGGTTAATTATAATGTTGCAGTTGGATAATACTCGCTTCCGTGTCTTTAATAAAATTAAGACTTTCCTTCACAAATTCTAGGAAAATCTACATTTTATGGCAAGACCGAAGGCTCTCATTATGTTTGTTTAAAGCATATCTACCACTACAGAAGAGGCCGTATGAACAGGTTTGAAAGAAGAAGTATGAAAAGTGCTATCATTAGACCAATCAGCCGATCTCAGAATGTCCTCCAAACGAGAGCCCGCTCAAAAGGCTTTAGATGCCATGGCTTCCCTGGAAGAATGAGGACTAAATCTATCCCCGCTAGGGACATAACCCTTTTAACCCAACGGGCTACTGGTTTATGAGGTCTTCTGGTGGAAATAAGGATCTGGGTATCTGAGGAACATCTGAGATGGATGGTCTTTTGTTCATAAGTTTTTAGACAATTACCTACACACAATTTGGATTGGTTAGGGAAATAAGAGTAAAAGATAGTAGTTAAATTAGTTTTTGTACGTTTTCTTATGTTGAAGACAACACCTGTGGGGTTGAAATGATGTGAGGAAATATCCAACGCTCTTACATCAGAAAGACGTTTGATAGAAATTAAACATAACAACATAGTTAACTTGGCAGGGAGCATTTTGAAGAAAGGAAAATATTTTCTGGCCAAGAAATGAACATTTTTAAAACCACATTTACATCACTGACTGTACTTTGGAAGCGGCGGATTACAAAATCTTACTCCCTTTAACAGATGACAAACAAGAGGAAGTTCTCTCACACGTTTAACATTGATATGGGGATGATTCGCTAAAATTGCTGATCGGTAAATGTTGACTGTACAGTAGGTCTTTCCTCAACTAGCTTGTGAGGCAAAAAAGTTTACTATGAGGGTGACATCGGCTGAAAAGGGATTAATAGATTTTCCCACAAACCAGCTTGACCAAATGGGCCAGGCTGATTTGTAAGCTTTGGTAGTACGTGGACCCCAGGATTTGCTGATATATTCCGCAGCTTCTGTCAAAATGCCTGGATTAGGTTGGTAAGACCTGCTACCTTCCAAGTCAAGAGAGTGTTGTTTAGGATTAGGCTGTGAAAGTGTCCCTCTGGGACTAAGAGGAGATTGGGAAAGGAAGGTAACAACATGGGGTAGTCGACTGGGAGTTTTAGGAGAGGGAGATACCATACCTGTGATTGCCAAAAAGGTACTACTATGACCAAAACCGCTTTCTGCCGTCAGTGCCAGCACTCTGCTGATCATGAGAAAAGGAGGGAATGCATAATTTATTCCCTGAGACCAGTCTTGTAGTAAGGCATCTGTTGCTAATGCTAACAGGTCCGGACACCAACTGAAAAACTGAGGAAGATGAGAATTAAATTTGGACGGAAAAAGGTCTATTTGGAAAGGCCCCCATTTGCAACAGAGTGTGTTGAAAACAGAGGGATGAAGTCTCCAGTCGCTGAAATCGTGTAGATACCGTGAATGCTAATCGGCTACTGCGTTGAGACTCCCCGGAAGGTGTTCTGTGCAAACCGATAACTTGTGAAGAAGGCAGAATTCCCAGAAACTTTTGTGCCAAATCCTCAAGAGGTTTCGATTTTGTACCTCTGAGATGATTGATGTGTTTTACAGCTGTGAGATTGTCCATCAGAAGAAGGATGGAGCATTTGACCCTGTGTTTTGCACAACTCTGGATTGGAAATGGGCCTGAAAGCATCTCTAAACAATTTATATGGAGACTTGCCTCCGGAAGAGACCATGTACCCCCAGTCGAGATCAGACCACACCAGGCGCCCCAACCTGTCAGGCTTGCATTGGATTCTAATACAAGATCTGGGGCAGGGCTCGAAAAATCCGAAAAATGGTACTAGTCCTGCAGGTCTAGTACCTTGAAAAATCTCCTCGACCTAACTGCAACCTACTTGACCTCCGTCTCTGAAAGCAGAGCAAATGTGACAAGATAACAAGATTTAAAGGCATCTTTATTGCTCATTCACTTTCTGAGCAATAAAAATGCCTTTAAATCTTGTTATCTTGTCACATTTGCTCCGTTTTCAGAGACAGAGGACAAAAGTTAGTTTGTCTTCCTACTCGCCAGAAAGGGCGAGTAGGACCTATAAATAGCTCGTCCTCATTAATTCTACCTCGCAAATGCGAGCGGGTGAGTGGATTTGTCGAGCCCTGTGGGGACAATGCAAAGATAGTTTGGCATCTAAATGGTCTATCCACCATTGAAGTTCCATCCGGGATCAGTGATCTAGATCTACGATGCCGAAATAAGCGAGCCCTTTGTGACGATGACACATTTTTAATCTCTCAAGAGCCCAATAATGAAGGGGACCCGGGAAAATGGCCTGAATCGATGAGGAAAGAAGACCAACAATCCTTGCAAGGGATCTGAGAGATATGGAAGATATCTGTAGAGTGTGAGCAATTTCTGACTTTACAGCTTTGAATTTGGATTGGGGTAAATGAAGAATTGCATTCACTGAATTCTTCAGAAATTCCATCTGTTTGGCAGGAGTTAAAATCGATTTCTCTTTGTTTATGAGGAAACCTAGATCTAGTAGGAGAGAACAGGTAATGTGAATCTGAGAACAAAGGGACTGAATATTTTGACACATTAAAAGAATATCGTCCAGATAGATTATTAATCTGATACCTTGAGACCTGAGATGGTCCATTACTGGTTTAATGAGCTTTGTGAAGTACCAACGTGCGGAAGACAGACCGAAAGCGAGAGAGGAAAACTAATACGTTTTTCCTTGCCACTGAAATTTAAGATATTTCTATACCTGTAATGAATGGGAATTGTTAGATATGCATCTTGCAAATCCAAACTCACCATCTAATCATTTTGTAATAGCGCGTCTTTGAGATGTAAGATAGTTTCCATTTTGAAATGTCGCTGAACGACAAATTGATTGAAATCTCTGAGATTTATGACAGGTCTCATCTTTTTGTTTTTCTTTTGAACCAAGAAAAGTGTGCTTAAGAAGCCTGTAGGGTGGGGACGAGTTTCTTGGATTGCTTATTTGTGTAGAAGAAAAAGAAGATTAGACCATGGCAGACATTTTGATTGAAAAGTTTAGAGGAGAAGGAAAATTAGTCTGAAACGTAATTTCATAAAGGTCTATACAATAAGCTTGAACTGAGTCCAACACCCAAGGATCTGAGGTGATTGATCACCATTGGTTTAGGAAAAATCTTAAACAACCCCCTATAATATGAAGGCCTGAAGGATGACTTACCTGTTGGGTTTGCACCTTGGCAACTTCTTGGACCGTGACCGCGGAAACCTCTGCCTCTTTGTGGATAGAACGGAGGTCTTGGTAGTTGTAGTTGTAGGAGCCTCTGAAGCTTTGATTTCTGAAGTTGTGGCCGGTAAAGCGGCGCCTACCTCTAGGATCCCTGGCAAAAACCCGTTGTCCACAAAACATTTTGAGAGATTGCTGGGCTTTGTCCAAAGAAGCAAGTGTATTGACGTATTTACTTACTTCCTTGATAAAGGAGTCACCAAACTATAAGCCTTCCGCTTTATTGACAGGATCCATTGTTGCTAGATCCGCTAGATTAGGATCTAACTTTGAGCAAACTGTTGTGGAGGAAAGCACTCGCGATACATCAACAGAGTGTATTTCCACATATGCTTTATTGTAGACACAGGTGTCAGCAGCAACTGACCCCAATGGAATTCCCTCTGCCTTACAATCTAAGGCAGAACCATACAAACAGAACATATGCAAATATAAGAATGTAACTACATCATAGCATATCCCCTTCCCTCCCCTAAGAAGAAAACAAAATAGGAAAAGAAACACAAAAAGGAAACTTAACTAAGAAAGTACAATAAATGCCCCACATATGTATAGAGAACTAACAGAGGTGCCTGACCCCAGACCACTTATCTGACAAAGTCGTCAAGGTAAGCGAGTGTCCTACGAACTTTAGAACTGCTCTTGAACGCAGAACCACCACTTTCTTCATAAGAAGAACCACCACAGTGATTCAATCCACCACCCCTTATTTCCACATCCTTCATAAACATCGCTGCTGAACATCCAGCATCCCTCTCCCTTAACAACCTCCTCCTCTTTGATACAATGCAATGTTACTAAAATTCCACCTCTCACCGTTGTCCAAAGTGACAACATATTTTCCCACATCACCAATTCGGAAAGGACCTTTACATTTAGAAAGACCCCTCTCAATTCTTCTGGATCTCACTTTGACCCAATAACCTGTGCTAAACTTTCCATTCCTGCTTCCCACACCACAAGATTTACCTCTCCTACCTTCGCCATTCTCAACCCATTCCTTCTACCAAGCAGGAACTACCTTGGTACCTGGCAAACGGCCACGCATAACCTGGAAGGGAATTTTCTGTGTGGTACTGTGAATGGTGGTGCGATATGCCTACACCATACTGGCTACCATTTCCTCAACGTCACAATGATTCGCAATGGCAAGTTGAATGGTACCTTTCACCAATCGGTTTTTGAAGCCTAGCCACTAATCTAGCTAGCCTGGCGGATCCTTTGCCTCCCACCCCCAGACAACAATATTTTCATCAGAGGTTTGTGATACGTGCGTAACACAAAACAAGCACCTCACAAATAAACTCGGCATCTCATGCAGCTGCTAACGCCTCCCGTTCTATTACCGAATAATTTCTTTCCGCCGTCGTGAGAGTGCGTGAAGCAAAAGCAACAGTTCTCTCCTTTGTCCCATACACCTGAGAAAAGAACAACCCAACCCTGTGGCACTTGCATCCACAGTTAGAATAGACTTCAATCTGTTATTACACAGAGCTAATAGTCCAGGATTGCAAATTTCACCTTTGATCTAATCAAAACAGACACTCTGTTCCTTGCCCCACACAAACCTCTACCCTTTTCGTAGCAGTCTCCTCAAACTCTCCAATATATCCACAAACCTGTCAACAAATTTTGCGCAATATTCATTGAGTCCAAGAAAAGATCGTAATTGATCCTTCTCTGTAGGAGCAGGTGCCCTTCTAATAGCATCCATTAAAGAGTGTTCCGGTCTAACACCACCACTGGATATGGCATACCCAAGGTATTCTATCTGCTCTGTCAAAACTATACATTTATCCTTATTCAAAGTCAGCCCAAATGCCTCCAGTTTCTTTAGAACCCTCATCAAAGTGACATTATGCTGCTCTATGGTTTCTCCCATGATCAAAATATCATCTTGGAAGTAGATGACGTCCCTTACTCACTCCAACACTTTTGTCATCACACGTTGGAGCACGCTAGCAGCTGACGCTAGGCCGAACGGCATATGAGTGAATTGGTACGTCCCATCAGTAGTGACAAAGGTTGTGAGTCTCTTAGGCTCCTCATGCAATCTGATTTGATGGTAAGCACTCCTCAAATCCAATTTTGAGAAGAACTTACCATCCTTCACCAACACCAACATTTCACTGATATTTGGGAGTGGAAATGTGTTTACAACAATCTCTTGATTGAGGGATCTCAAGTCGACACAGAACCTCAAATGACCATCAGATTTTTGGGTGATAACCACTGGAAAAACTCATTGCGAACATGCCATAGATTCAATCACACCCTCCTTGAGCATGTCACTGAGCAACTCCTTGGCCCCTTCCCTCACAGACAGAGGTACTCTCCGAAGTTTATGTTGTATAGGTACAGCATTTTCTTTTAACTTAATTTTGTGCACATATCCTTTCAAACAACCTAAGGATCTCCCAAAGATCTTCTCTGCTCCATTCAGTACATCACCCAACTGCCCCTCCTGCACAACCATTATTTTATTTGTTGCTCTGGGATTGATCATTATGTTGAGGTCGAATTGATGCATCCATCCCAAAATTGGTGGACCATCCTCCGACACATACACCTTGCCTGTCGTGCATCGCGTTCCAAATAGGATATCCCCCTCCATGTACCCCCAAGATGTCAATGTGCTCCCCTTGGTACCCTGCGTAATTGATATCCTTTGCCAACTATATAACACCACCCCAGACAGTGTTCAACAACTTCTTGGGAATAATGGTGTACATAGATCCCGAATCCACCATAAGTTCCACTTCCTTTCCACACACTGTAAACTTGGCTAAGGGTCATGTGTGCGCTTTTCCGTCTCCATCACCTTCACACACAACCAATACTCTATCTCCATACACATGTTTTTCGCCTCCTCCACCGCATTAGACTTGCCTTCTTTGCTCCATGCATTGTTGTCCTTACACATTCACACATAATGTCCTCTGCGCCCACATTTCCTGCACTCCCTATTGATTGCAAAACACGTTATAATCCGCAGCATGATAACCACTACCTCATTTAGAATATTCCTTGCTTCTACCCTTAACCATAGGCACTGATATTCCCTTCCCATCTCTTCTCTTTACCGCACATACCACATCTTCCCCACCATCCTGACTGCCTTCATTAACCACAGAAATGTCACCCCTCTCTTTTTCCTGTTGAGTTTCTTCATGCATCTTTGAGACTCCTCATTGACCTTTGCCATATTTATTGCCTCCTTAAGAGATGGACCTTTCGCTGTTCACAGCCTCGCCTGAATTTTCTTGTCCTTGCACTGTACGATGAGTTGGTCACAAATTAACTCAACAGTCATTGTACCAAATCGACATTTAATTGAGAGCTCCCTTATTCTCGCTACAAATTCATCAATAGATTCATGCTCTGCCAGAGGATGTCTGTAAAATTTATACCGCACAATGACTAGATTGAGCTCTTTTGCAAATCTGTTCTCTAGACGTTTAATAGCTTCTTTATACACATTGGTAATGGCTTAACCATTAGGTCCCACAGCCACAGGCAAATACTTAAAGATTCTTTGCACCTCATTACAGAATGCACTCAAAAGCAATGCTTTTTCCTTGCAGCTGAAAAATCGTGACCATCCAGTGCTATTATGTAGTTTTCCATCATCTCTACCCAATCCTCTAAAGGTATTGTTGGAGCTCCTGGTTGATTAAAAATATGGTGGGGTAATGATGTTGTTAGCCATTTTCCAATGACAATAACAAACTGCAGACCAAGATGCAAGAAAGATTCCTCCTTACGTCTTTCAAAATAAGAAACAATAAGAGAAAGCAACTGAGAAGTTTTCACCTTTGACCAATCCATGAAGTACTCCCCTTAACTGCACAATGGAGAAACTGTGCACACTGCCGTGGTGTTGCCAAATCCACTGCTACCCGGGGAAATCTTTCACCCCCTCACCGCTGCTGCTCGTTCACCACAGGGAAATCTTTTGCTGCTCGTTCACCGTCAATTTCACCCACATCGAAATGCCCTCCTGCAATGCAAACTACGTCGCGTCAGCTTGAAAGGAAGTGTTCCAGTTTCTGCTGAGACGCTGTGGCGCCGATACGTGAGTGTGAGGCACGACGTAAAGTTCACTCACCTCGCATTGCCCTCACGCCATACATAATGCATTGCATTCTAGCTTCCTCTGTGAAGCGGTTGCTCCAGTGTGTTGGCGTTCCAGGTGACGCGATTGCTCGATGCGTGTCACTGCTCATGATGTAACATGTGCACCAGAGTAGGTCGAGCAGGAATCGAAGCTCCGGCTTTTGAAATGTCAACAAAACAGTCGCGCTCGTGCCACAACCATAAGAAGAAGTTAAAAAAAAAACACAGTACCTTGAACCTTAAGGTTATCGAAACCTCCCTAGCGTCCGAATACAGTAGCCAAAGTCCTTCCCTCTCACCCATGTTAGTTTCACTGAATGCGCCTCCTTCATTGAAAACAGGCCCACCCAGGTTCTGCCTAATTCTGCTGCAATCCTTCTCCTCCGCACGGTCCAAGTCGTCGCCAAAATGTTGTGGAGGAAAGCGCTCGCGATACACCAACAGAGTGTATTTCCACAAATGCTTTATTGTAGGCACAACCTGGCGTTAGTCCTCACCAAGGTGTCAGCAGCAACTGACCCAATGGAATTACTTCCGCCTTACAATCTAAGGCAGAACCATACAAACAGAACATGTGCAAATATAAGAATGTAACTACATCATAACACAAACCCTTTCTCCTTTCATGAGTAATAGCCGAGTTGGCATTCACCAATAAACAAAAGGCTCTCTGGGTCCACATGGACAAGTCCTCAGCATCAATAGAAGTATTATTCAACCTGGCTGACTCAGCAAGATCTAAAATATGGGAAAGAGGACCTACAATGTCAAATATTCTATCCTGGCACATTGACCAGGCTTTTTCTAATCCTTTTCTTAGGTCTTTTCCAATTTTTGAGAAGAACTTAAGCATGGTAGGATCGATAGAAGGAGTAGAAATAGTATTGGATGATAACAAAAGACTGGGACATTCAGATTTCAGCTCGGCTCTTGTTTGCTTATCCAAAGGTAAACAGAGTCTATTGGAAATGTACTTCCCCACACGGTCAGATGGGAATCATTCTGCAGAATTCAGATGGTCGATCAGTTTAGGATCAAACATAAGCTGACGATCAGCATCTAACACTGTTTTAACTGTTTTAAATTTATATGGATCATTTTGAGGTGGCACAACTTATCCTTTCTTTTCTTGAGGATCCAACCAAAATTCTGACTCATCCATTCCATCATTGTCCTCATCAGTGTCAGGATAACCAATGTCATCATCAGTATCTTGTATATCAAAGATTACAATTTTGGTATTTTTTTTAATATAAGTTAGAGGTTATCCCCTCCTTAACAGAAGGCATTGGAGGAACATAGTCCTCTAACCCATGTGAGGAAACCTCACGAGACAGCTGCTCATTATTTGGTCTTATAAAAGTCATCTCTTCCGACTTGGCAGATGACAGCATTGTCATAGCCTTGCACTTTCTGCTTTGCCCTGCAGACTGGGCCAAAATATTTTTAGACATTATATTAATGACAGTATTTTCAATATTTTTGGTAATTTTATTCATGGATGAGGAAACAGCCTGTGCCACTCAGAATTGAATAAAACCATTAACGTTATTGTGGAAATCCTCCTCATCATCATCATTTTTATCAAACATGGATGAATTGCCCACTTCCATGACAGGAAAGTAAATAAATGTAAGTTTGTGGTTGTAGGAAATAATTACATCCATGAATGGGTACGAAAGGGTTAAGGATACTAAGTCTGGGCGGTGAACTTCGCTTCTCTCGCGGAGTTTGCGGAGTTATCCGCACTCCGCGTTACGCGGAGCTCCGAAAAACTCGCGGAGCGGAGTTTTTTACCTCGCTCGCGTTCGTCAACATCAAGTTGGCGAGCGCAAGCGAGGAAAATCCACCTCCCGGCGAGATTTTTCCTCGTTCGCAATCGTCAACATCAAGTTGGCGAGCACGAGTGTGCAAAATTAACCTCCCAGCGAGATTTCTCAACGCGGGGGGTCAGATTTCTCATTGCGAGTGGTCGCGTATGCTCGCAACGGCTCGCATTGAGAAACCGTCCGTTCGCATTGAGAAAGCTGCCGCTCGAGTAAAAATCTACTCGAGCAGCAGAAAGGAAGCAGCGCCCGCTTGCGCAGTGCATGGTGCCGTTCGCGATGATTGCACAGTGCGGAAAAGCACCTGGCACTGAAAATCACTGCGAAAGGCATTTATCTAACGCACTCCGCTGCTCGTGGAGCTCTGCGTAGCGCGGCAGAGTTTTTTTTGCACTTCACGGAGTTCCGTGTAGCGGAACTCAGTGAACTCCGCCCAGGCTTAAAGGATACAAGACAAAAGAGGAGAGATGAGGTCTCCTCCCAAAAGGAGGAGACACGCTGTAGAAAGGAGTGAATTTGAGGTAGTTGGGAGGGGTTAAAAGGCAAGGCTGGGCCCCCAAGGCATGCATGAAAGCTTTGATGTCAGAAGGACCAACTGGAGCAGAAACACACTTTTAGACACACGCGGGCAAGAACACAGTCCAAGCGTGTGTAATGCCAGAAATACCAGAGGGAAATGAAGGCTCAACCATGCTGGACTGTAGACCGTTGTGCTGAGCCACAAGTGAACAATGGGGGGCGTGACCAACAGCAAATGGTAGGTGAGGGAAACCACTTGCGCACTCTGTGCGTAATTTGAGGAGTAATTGGAAAAACAAAGCACGATGCAAGCATTTTCAACAATACAGCACGAAATTCACAAACCACAAAACTGTAACTTTCAAATAAATATTTGACTAAATATAAGGTAGAATATTAACTACCTTGACTGTGAGCAGCAAGAAAAGAGGACAGTTTGCAGTCAAGATAGGCATTATAGGGGCTCTAGAGTCCTGATTGGTTACACTTAGTACCACTGTTGGTCTCCCGTTGGCTTACTGCTCCTAAGCCTGATGGGATTTTTAGTCTTACAGCATTTTTGACTGATGCTGTATTGATTAAAGCAAGATTAGAGAAGCATAATAGGAGCCTCCGGTCTTTCCTTAAAAATGTTTCAACCCTGTTACATAGTTTTATCCTCCACTTCGATATACAGTGGTACTGACATTAAGATTTCAACAGTGCCTAATTTGTAAAAGAAAGCTCACACGTCTGCGGCCATTGCTATTAAATGTCGGAGCGCTGTATACCAAGGCTACATTGTCTTGAATTCACCTCAGGCTTCTTTATTCCACTAACAGACACTGCCTGCCCCTTTATCTTACTCTTGCCGGTTCCTTTGTGGCGGTTTATCCATCTTTCTCTTCCTCCTCCTTTCCCATTTGAGTCTTTTCCTCTCACAGTCAATATCTGATGAAGAACAAAAAGTGCCGGTCCCCAAAAATCAGAGTCGGTGAGCCCCACCGGAAACCACCGGCTCAAATTAACACTGGATTTTACTTACCAACAAGAAAAGTACATAGTTCGTCTAGGGTAGGGTTGTTAACATTCTTAATTGACGGTAGCCTTTCCTTTACCTACTGTCAAAATTCATCTGACCACTTTAAATCAAAATATCAGAGCATATCCACCTTCATATTTTTATAATTACATTGTTGTGGCCCTTAATATGGTGGAGTTGTTTATGCTCTATAGTTGATTTTTATACAGACTGGCCCTGTTATGTGTTTTTATTGTAACCTTAAGTGTTCTTAAAACGTACGTTTTACATTTTTCAAGGATTTCATGATTGTTCCGAAAAGATTATAATTTTAGTAAATAGCATGATTATTTTGTAATATCTCAAAGCGCCTTTAAGTGGCATTGGTGTGTTAGCCTCTGTTTTGCATCAATAGGGTTCATAAGACCCCAGCATCTGTTTTATAGCCTCAGTCTCCACTATTATGATTCAGCCCCGCCACCCCATTTCTGTGCTGTTGAAAACAAGCCCCTCATCAGTTCAAATACAATAATCCACTCTGTTGTGCACCCTAACAGTCACTCCAGGGATTTCATTAAACAAAAGAAACAGGCTGTTTTTTTGGGAAGTGCTATTGTGGGTAGAATTAAGCCTGGATTATCAGCACATCATATTCATACACAACTGTCCCAACGCTAGATATTCCTCTATGAAATCCAGGTAACTTCCAGAAATTGATCCACAATTTCACATCTTCATTTGGTCTAACTACAAACAAATTTAATTCCAAGATTTTTGGGTCAACTGTAATAGAATGAAACCTGAACTTGCCATCAAACGATCCTCACCTCTCTATGAATGTTCTTTAATTTCTCCCATGATGAATTCAAAGCACAATCCTATGTTCCTTTCTTGAGACCTAGAAGTCGAGTCTCCCATTCTAAAATTAACTGGACTTGTTGAAATTTACTTGCAAAACCTAGAGTAGTAGATGGACTACCAGTTCGACCACCTGAATAACATTTTCTTCTCCTGTTCATACTAATATATAGTACAATAAAAGCATTAACTTGGTCCCCGGTACAGAACCTTGCCCCCACTGGTCCTGTCTCCATGGGCTGATAATAGCACAAATAGAATTCATAGGAACTTCCATTTCTTTCACCCTCAAGCCAACTGACGAACATCTAGATCTCTAAACAGATTGAGATTAGGAGGGGAGCACCTTTAAAACCCATCCTTGTTATCAAATCTGCCTTATTCCCTTAATCGCTTATTATGAAGTGTTTGCCTTCTCAAACACTTATCTCCCTGAAATTATTTACCCACCTCACAGATATTGCTCACAGTTCAAAGTGCACCTAACTAGATCAGGACTATAGCTCCCTTCGTAACCAATTCTTGTACCTCTAGATTTTCCATCCTACTTTCCTCAACACAGAATGCTATACCCTTCAAAAATACTCTCTGCGCTGGCTCTTGTACTAACTTTAAGCAAAAATCTTCCACCTCTTTTAACTCACAAAGATTGATAACCATTTCAATATATAATAACTAGCTTGTTTGCCTCTTGAACTTATAGGGAAGATGGTGATCATTACAGATTCCAGATAAAAACTGAGATCCACAATTAAAAGGTAAAACTCTAATGTGCAGAAAGAATGCCTAATACCACAACTTTAAGATGGGTTTCTGTAGGGCATAGAGCAAGGTATGTGTATATGTAAGTGAAGTAAAGGCAATATATATAAGTGCAGTTGTCAAATGATAGCGCATTTGTATTTTCACAGTAGCCCGGACAACAGCAGCCTAATGCTCAAAGTGAATAAGTACCTCGTTTAAAAAACTTTTCTGTCACACAGTGTCAGTAATCTAAACCGTGTGAAACTCTGTGGGACTATGTGAATTGCTAGGTGTGATATATTGTCTCACTTTGGACTTTGTAGCCATTAAACATTCCTTTATTGACTTTTTACTTCTGTGAGTATCATTTAAGTAAGTGCATTCCCTTTGATCTGACATTAAACCAGGAAATTGCCTCACTGGTTTGTGACTTTGAAATATTCAGTCAGTTCTGTTTTGAATTGCACTTGAAAATTAGTTTAAGATATTCCGAAGAACTATTTCGAGTAAAAGTTCATTCTAAATAACTTTTCGAGCTTTTATGCATATTGGTAATACTGGTACATTTTGTGGACATTTCCTTGCTTGTTTTCTCAAGATAGGTTCAAAAGTCTACCCTACAATTCGATTGGTATAAGACTGCAACATCATTCTACCACGTGTATTATTTGGGGCAATGCAATGCAGCAGTTTTGTCATGCAAATGAACAATTGGGTGCACCATTCAAAAGGTTTATTTTTACACCCTCAACAACGCGGAGGAAATACTGCACCAATGATTATCAACGTGGACATTTTCAAAATGAGCCTGTGTTTGGTGAGCATTGGTCCACGATATCACAAGTTATAGTGAAATGCACAACTGTTGTCCCAGTGAGAAGTTCAGTGTACCGTCAGCTACTTTTTATAGGGAATATTAAAAATGCACAATTGAAGGGGCCACTGGAATTGTTCTTTTGGAGAGGACCACATTATGTAGCAGGGTTGAATAAATTATGCTGCAAGAAAAAGCAAATTATGTTTCTGCAGCTATATTACTTTATTATTTTGTCCTTTTTCCACATATTAACACTATCTGAGAAAAGGTTTAACCTCATTAGTATCAGTTTTACGCCTAAATACTGCAAGCTGAAACTAAAAGGTGACACATTAAGCTTTGCAAAGGGTATTCCACTAAGTGGCAACATGTGTGGTGGGACGTTTAGTAAATTTTGATCCGTTTGAACTAGAAACTATTATTGTTAAACTCTGCAAATTGTGAAGTTGATGGATTATGTGGCTAGTGCGGCAAATCGAGAAGCATACAGAAGATGCTGCGGCTGCACATTTGTGTGATTCTAGTGGGTCTGATAATAAATAATGTGTTATTGTGGTATATTGTCAACTGGTATGTTTCATGGATGGATCTGGTTTCAGCCCTTGTGAAGAGGTTATGCTTTTTTGAGACAATGCAGGGGTGCATATGTCTGGTGTCAGCCAGGTGAGTGTTTTGCTGATTCACATTGGGTACATTGTTAATGTTTTGTCATGTTGCAAGGTGGGTTCGGACCAGGAAACTAGTCAATTGTTTGTGTCATAAATTCACGAACAAATCATTCATTTGCAAAAACGTTCTTTGCGTCTCTGCTAAATATTGTGTGACTGTGTCACTAATTCCGACAGTGGGCAGCACTGCTCTTTCAGACAGTCGGGTTCCAGGTAGGACCCGTTCACCAGTGGCCACCACCCCCAGAGGCAGAAATAAATAGAAAAATCAAACACTATGACCTGAAGACACCTATGAAGAGGTTGATGTGGGTATAGGACTGATTAGAGGGGGTGAGGCTAGCCTTGTGGCGGTCTAGAACTTCTAGCTCTACCCTAGGGCTTCAATAGATTGACTGGTTCATAGGGGCATGGCCAGGTTTGGGCAAAGGTGCCCCAAGCTGGGTGGTACTTTCAGAAGTTGTTTAAACAACGGTACAACAGCATTATACTGTCCATCGATCTGAGCCTGGCCTGAGCGGATTTAAATATAAATCTGATGTATAATGGATATTCAATCATAAAGAGTAGAGCAAATAAATCATATGTAATCTGGAACTTGGTTGCGGCTGAAAAGTAAATAAAGCTTCACCCTGCTATGAAAAACAACAACCTGTGTCCTGCTTCATCCTTAATTGTCTGATGGAGAGTGGAAGGAGCCAGATCAACTTTATTACTTGAAATAATAGTGACACTTTCAACTGACCTGGTTTTGGCCTCATAGGTTAGTGTCATGTTCCTTGAACCTCTGTATTGCATTATATGATCATGAGGACAATACATTCCTATTTATTCCCACTAACCTTGTAATGTTCTTCTCTCTCCAGCCTCTGCCTGGAATTATTCCATCCTTGCACTGTCAATCGTGGCATTGTTGATCGGCGTCATTATTCTTGCCAGGAACATGGTAGCCAACAGGTGAGACCCTCTTTTTGTGTGATTGCAGAGCAGCAGACCTGTGGTATGGCTCATAATGCGCATACCGTGGAATGGATGCACCAGCCAAAGCAAGATACAAGGACAGCAGACATCAACGATCAAATATATGTGTGGCCAGAACTTTTGTATCATTACATTAAAGTAAACGGGCTGGTTCCAAGGGGCCAAGCCACAGTAGTTCAGAGTCTTCACACAGACCACAATTGCCTAGGAGGAGTGACGGCAAGTTGATTTAATTTGCAACACACACAGTACAGAACTAAACTACGAGAGTACGAGGTGCATGGACGAGGGGCTTCCATGGAGCAGAGCACAGTCCTGGCATAAGAGAGTTCCTGAAGACAAGGTCAAGCAGCCCTTGGAGCCAGAGGGGGTCAAAGATGGGATTTGTTTGTCAGAAGTCATGTTGGCATCTGTGGTTCGAGGCCACAGAGGGGTTGTTCAGAGGAAGGGTTAGAAAGTATTCCCGAAGGAAAGCACTATGAACTAGGCACTCCAGATTCTGTCCTTGAAAGTGAGACTTTCTTCTACCACCTCAGTTTTTTGATCACTGTGACAAAGAGGTGGAAGAGACATAGGCTTCTGGCTGAGACATGACCCTATACCCGCCATGTTAGCTGGCAGTGCATGCCAGATAAATCTGATTGAAGTGTAGGATGCCCAAACTGAAGTTTCACTGGGAGCCAGTTACAACTATGAAAGGAAGGTGTTTTACAGTTTTTGGCAAATAGAGGAGTTTGCCTGCCGTGACCAGTGCCACATAGAGTCCGTGTGGCAGGTGTTCAGAGTTGGCATTGACATGCTATTATAGATATTTCCACTGTGCTCACTGCAGTGGTGAGGAACTTCGAGGCAGGGTATGGGAAAGCCTTTCAGTGATTCCTCCTCTGGTAGACCACACTAATCGTGACAGCGCTGACTTGGACATTCAAGGGGTAAAGGGACAGAAGGAGAGAGAGTGCTAGAAGGATACGGCTGGAGATGCGAAGAATGAAAGTGGAGGGTGCAGGGTAAAAGGATCACTGTCTTTGCTCAGGTTGAGGTTGCTTTTCCCCATCGTTTCTGCCATGTTGTAAAGACCTCGGGCGTCATTCTAGGCTTTATGAGGCTAAGGTCCAGATGTACAACCCAATTTTGCATACGCAAACGGGTTTGCGACCCGTTTGCGCATGCAAAATGCATATGGGCCATGTAGTAATCCTATTTAGCGAGTCGCAATTTTTTAGCGACTCGCTAGATAGGATTAGCGACTCGCTATTAGGAAGGGGCGTTCCAAGGGCGTCCCTTTATAATCAATCAATCAATCAAGCAGGGGAATTGTAAGCGCGCTACTCACCCGTGAGGGTCTCAAGACCCTGGAAGGGGGGCGGGGGGGTCTGCAGCTCCGTTCAGTCGAAAAGCCAGGTCTTGAGCGTCTTCCTGAAGATGTTCAGGGAGGGGGCGCGCCTGATGTTGATCGGGAGCTCGTTCCAGGTCTTGGCCGCGATGTAGGAGAAGGTTCTTCCACCTGTTCTGGCTCTGTGGATGCGAGGAGTTTCGGCGAGGTCGGCGGTACGGAGGTTTCTTTTGGGTACGTGGAAAGAGATTCTCTTGCTGAGGTATTGGGGTCCGGTGTTGTAGAGGCATTTGTAGGCATGGGTGAGTATCTTGAAAGTAACTCTCTTCTCGACGGGAAGCCAGTGTAGGTTTCGCAGGTGTTGGGTGATGTGTTCGTGTCGAGGGATTCCGAGGACGAGTCTGGCTGTGGTGTTCTGTATGGTCTAGAGCTTGCGGAGCAGGGACTTGTTCATCCCGGCATAGAGGGCATTTCCGTAGTCTAGTCTGCTGGTTATGAGTGCGTGGGTAACGGCCTTCCTTGATTCAGGGGGGATCCATTTGAAGGTCTTTCGGAGGATGCGGAGGGTGCTGAAGCAGCTGGAGGCGACGGCGTTGACCTGTCGGGTCATAAAGAGGGAGGAGTCGAGTACGATGCCGGGGTTTCGGGCGTGGTCTGTGGGGGTGAGAGGGCTGCCTAGGGCGGTGGGCCACCAGGTGTTGTCACATGCGGAGGGGGAGGGTCCGAGGACGAGGACCTCTGTCTTCTCCGAGTTGAGCTTCAGGCAGCTGCTGCTCATCCAGGATGCAACGTCCTTCATTCCTTGCTGGAAGTTGAGTCTGGTGGTGATAGGGTCCTTGGTGAGGGAGAGGATGAGCTGGGTGTCGTCGGCGTAGGATACTATGTTGAGTCCGTGCTGTCTGACGATGGTGGCGAGGGGGGTCATGTAGATGG
The DNA here is from genome assembly GCA_963921515.1 of Calotriton arnoldi. NCBI lineage: Eukaryota > Metazoa > Chordata > Amphibia > Caudata > Salamandridae > Calotriton > Calotriton arnoldi. The sequence continues at coordinate 742,117 of CAWUFW010009153.1, forward strand.
TGAAGAGCGTGGGGCTGAGCGACGATCCTTGGGGTACTCTGCAGTTGATTTCCGTGGGTTCGGAGAGGAAGGGTGGCAATCTGATTCTTTGGGTTCTGTCGGTGAGGAACGAGCGGATCCAGTCGAGGGCGGTTCCTTGTATGCCGGTGTCGTGGAGTCTGGCAGTGAGTGTGCGGTGGGAGACGGTGTCGAACGCTGCGGAGAGGTCAAGTAGGATGAGGGCCGCAGTGTGTCCTTGGTCGAGGAGGGTGTGGATGTCGTCTGTGGCGGCGAGTAGGGTGGTCTCAGTGCTATGGTTGCTACAGAATCCGGATTGGGAGTGGTCAAGGATGGAGTTTTCTTCGATGAATTTGCATTGACGGTGTTCTCAGTGACTTTGGCCGTGAAAGGGAGGAGGGAGATGGGTCGGTAGTTCTTGAGGTCCGTGGAATATGCTGAGAGCTTCTTGAGCAGGGGTCTGACTTCTGCGCGTTTCTAGTCGTCGGGATAGATGCCGGTCTTGAAGATGGCGTTGATGGTGTGTGGTAGTTCGGGAGCGATGGCCGTGGCGGCTCTGTGGAAGATGTGCGGGGGCAGGGGTCCGTGGGGGGCTCCTGAGTGGATGCCTTTCATGGTTGGTGTCTTCGGAGGTGACTGGGGTCCAGGAGGAGATGGTGGGTTGGCTGGCATTGATGGAGAAGGAGGTGGTTTCGGAGTCGGGTGTCTGGTCGTTGAAGTTGTCGTAGAGGCCCTTGATTTTCAGATGGAAGTAGGATCGAGCTTGTTGCAGAGGTCCTAGGAAGGGGTGATGTCCATGGTTTTGCTGGGGGCTTGGTGAATTCCTGGATGACGCTGAAGAGTTGCTTGGAGTTGCTGGAGTTGGTGAGGATCTTGTTTTGGATGAAGGTCCTTTTTGTGGCTCTGATGCGTTGGTGGTATTTCGTCATGGCGTTCTTGTAGGTGGTGCGATCTTCTGAGGTTTTGCTGTTTCTCCAGTTCTTCTCGAGACGTCTGCAGGTGCGTCTGGATTCTTGGAGGTCGGCGGTGAACCAGGTGGCCTCCTGGGGCGCTGTCTGTCGGTGTTACATAGGGATGCAAGCTTGTCTGCGCAGTTGGAGATCCATCTGTGGAGTTCTTTGGCTGCAAGGTTGGCATCGGTCGAGGTGGTGGAGGCGTCGCGGTTGAGGGTGGAGTTGTGCTGCTCCTCAGTGACTTTGCTCCAGTTCCTTCATGGAGGGCGTGGTGCAGGTTTGGATGGGATGTATGACGATACATCGCAAACCAAAACAACGCGTGCCTTTACAACGCGGTTTTTAGTTCGCATGTACCGTCACAATGCATGTTTTCACAACGGATGGCATTAGTTCGCATTTCCTTTGAAATGCATACTAAATGCCTTTACAACGGACCCCATTTCCCCGCATGTATTTACAACGCAAAATAACCCCCAAACAGTAACACAGTACCCTGAATAACACACACTCCACAGCACTACCCTACAGTACAAAACAGTAGACTATCCTACATTACAACCCCCCTACCCTAAACCCTAAAACAGTACAATACACTACGACCACCTGACACTACTCTAAGCCCTAAACCCTAAAACACTACCATACACTACGACCCCCTGACACTACCCTAAGCCCTAAACCCTAAAACACAACCATACACTACGACCCCCAGACACTACCCTAAGCACTAAACCCTAAAACACAACCATACACTACGACCCCCTGACACTACCCTAAGCCCTAAACCCTAAAACACAACCATACACTACGACCCCCTGACACTACCCTAAGCCCTAAAACACTCCCATACACTACGACACTACAACACTACCCTAGACACTACAACACTACCCTAAACCCTAAACCACTACCCACACTACTCCCACCCCAAGCACAATCACCCTTACCTCTCTTTCCTCGTGGTTCCTCTCCAGCGTCGCAGTCTCTGCTCCCGGTTCCACCATTGCCATTTCTGCTCCGGCGCCATTACATCACATGCGTTTTAAAAGCGCATGCGTTTTAAAAGAGCATGCGATGTAATGGTACGCGTTGCAATGTGTACGCGTGGTAACGTCGCTTGCGTTCTAATGCATGCGACGTAAAGCCATGCGTAGTGATGCCGGCGTTGTAATGGGTGTTCACCGTTTGGATGGCGTGGGTTTGTTGAAGTGGAAGTGTACACAGTGGTGGTCTGTCATTGGGGGTTGCGTGGTGTGGCTGAAGTGGATGTTGTCCCCTCCTGCGAAGATGGGGTCAAGGGTGTGTCCTGCCTTGTGGGTGGGCGTGGTGACGAGTTGTTTCAGTCCGATGTTGGCGAGCTTGTCCAGGAGGGTGGTGGAATTGGGGTCGCTGGGGTTGTCGAGGTGGAAGTTCAGGTCTCCGACTAGTATGTAGTCCATGGAGGTGATGGCGTGGGGGTGATGAGGTCTGCGACGGTAGTGGCGATTGGATCGCGAGGTCCGAGGGGTCTGTAGGCAAGGGTGCCACGGAGTGTGGTTCTAGGGCTGGTCTGGATCTGGAAGTGAAGGTGTTCGGTGGTGGAGAAGGAGTCGTTCGTGGTGGAGGTGGAGAGTCAGAGGGAGCTCTTGTGTACGATGGCGAGTCCTCCTGCTGGGCGGTTAGGGCTGTCCTTCCTCTGGATTTTGTATCTGTCAGGGATGGCGGTGGCGATGTCAGGGGCGGAGGTGGCATTGGTCCAGGTCTCTGTAAAGAAGGCGACGTCTGGTGAGAGCGGGTCGAGGAGGTCCCAGATTTCTATGCTGTGTCTGTGCAGGGAGCGCACGTTGAGGAGGATGCACCTATGGGCTTCAGAGGTGTTTGCGTTCAGTGCGGGGGTGGTGGCTGTGGTGGTGCGGTCGGAAGTGAAGGTTTGGCAGCAGGAGAACTGGCCTTGGGTGGTGTTCTGTGTCGCCCGCTGGCAGTTGTTGTTCCTTCCCGGGTTGAGTGCCAGGAGGGCAGCGGAGTTGTAGTGGTGGGAGGTCGCAGAGCCAGGGTTCCTGGCGCTGGTCGCGGTCGGGTTGCGGACGGGCGCAGACGGGCTTGCCTTTGGCGCGCCAGCTGCGCGTGGCCGCCATTAAATGGGGGAGGGAAGCGGAGCTGGGATGCGGGAGCAACATAGGGGGAGGGGCCGCGGGGGCAGCAGCGGCGGGAAGGGCGGTGGAAAACGGGCACAGAGGACCAGAAACGAGGGCACAGGCAAAAATGCGAAAAATAAGGCACAAGTAATAAGACAATGACATGAATGCTACCAACGAAGGGCACAGGCACGCAAAACCCAAGGAAACAGAATAAATCACACTGAAGACAGAAAATAAAGCAACACCAGGCTCGAACCCCTACCGGTGCGGAGTAGGCGTCAGCAGCATCACGACCGCGGAGCTACAGGGGTAGAGAGCAAGGACTCTGGCCAGATAGGGCTCAGACTCGCCTTAGCGAGTCTGAGCCCTATCTAAGACTGTTTTGCGACCGCAATTGCGGTCGCAAAACAGTCACAGTTTACCACCCTTCTCAGAAGGGTGGTAAAGCACTCACAAACGGGAAGGGGTCCCCAGGGGACTCCTTTCCCTTTGTGAATGCAGGGGAAAATATTTTTTAGGGGCAGGCAGTGGTCCCAGGGACCACAACCTGCCCTTAAAAAATTAAACGAAAACGTTTCATTTTTCTTTTTTTAAATGCATCCCGTTTTCCTTTATTTAAAAGCATTCCCAGACATGGAGGTCTGCTGAGCCCAGCAGGCCACCATACCAGGGAGGCCCGGCCATTCCCAATGGGGTCGCAAATTGCGAGTGCCTCATTAATATTCATGAGGCATGCAATTTGCGACCCCAATGGGAATCGCAAACAGTGTCTGAGACACTGTTGTACATTGTGATTTGCGACTCGCAATTTGTCGCAATTTGCTAGTCGCAAATCACAGTGGTCATACATCTGGCCCTAAGTGACTTCAGATGAATGTCAGTGCCAAAGGTGTGGTCATAGACCATGAGAATGACCTTGAGGAGGAACATTATGGAATCCTGCATGTGACCAGTTTTAGATCTGAGAAAAGGAGCTGAACTTGTCTTTACTTGCTGGCACCCCTTGGCCTTCCACTCCACTGGGCCGGCAGGCTCATAGGCCCGTCGTTCTCACTGCCCCCTATCTTCTCAGGAAGCTGTGGCTCTCAGTGACTCTTACCTCCCCAAGCTCCAGACTATTATTCTCACCCCTTCCTCCTCCATTCCAGTAATTATGGGCACTAACAGAACCCCTGATATTACAGACTCACCCACACCCCCCGCCCAACTCACTACCATCCAGCCCTTACAATCTGTAACAGACAATCCCTGCCTACTAGCTTGCTTGCCCGCCAACTGCAGATCGGCTGTAAAGTCTCCGACCGTGGCACAAAATTCCCTCCACCAACCCAGTTATAGTGGGCATAAATAGATCCCACGTTACTACTGACTCGACCAGACCACCAGCTCAATTCACCACCATCCAGACGCTACAACTGGCTAAAGACACCCCTTCCTCCTTATCTTGCTTGCTCGTCAACTGCAGATCGGCAGCTCAACACGCTACTGATATCGCGGAAACCCTACTCAGTGAGGAAATTGATATCGCCTTCCTCACGGAAACCTGGCTCAATGACCACTCAAATGCCATACTTGATTTACTTACCCCGCCGGGTTACTCCATCATAAGACAGGATAGATGGTAAAAAACTGGTGGAGGTCTAGCCATAATCCACAAAGCTGAAATCCATCTATCCTTACTAATTAATACTGAATACTCGACCTTTGAATACCTCGGCGTCGAAGTTAAAGGTAATAGCTTCACACCTATCAAATTCCACACCATCTACCACCCCCCTGGAAATCGCACCCTCTTCGCCGAAGAGTTTTCAGACTTACTAACTCGGTTCTCCTTAACGGACACAAAGGACGTATTCCTGGGAGACTTTAATCTGCACTGGAACAAATCTGAAGACCCCACAGTCAGGCGCCTCATGAACCTTCTAGAAATGAACGACCTTAATCAACTCTGCAATAAACCAACTCATATCAAAGGCGCTACACTTGACGTGATTATCACCAAAAATGAACTGGTCTCCCTTAGAGACATCTTACCTATAGACTGGTCAGATCACCTGCTCATACTGTTCAACATTGATACCCCCATTAAACCACTCTTAAACTCTTCAGGGAAACCTAAGCAATGGTCCAGAAACATCAAACAAGTCCCTCTTAAGGACCTTGAAGCCAAGATCTGTGAACAACTTCAACATCACCCTTCCTCGCATAACGTAAACGACCTGACCTCACACTTCAACACTGCTATAACTGAAGCTCTGGACCTAGTGGCACCTCTCAAGTTAAAACAACAAAGATCAATTCAATCAAAATCTTGGTTTAACTCGGATCTCAACAACGATAGAAGACATCTTAGGCAAGCTGAAAGGACCTGGAGACAAAACCCATCGTCAATACATCTTACGCTACTCAGAACTGCAAGGATGACATATAAGAAGCACATCTTCAGAGAAAAAGCCACCTTCTTCCGCAACCAACTCGACCGCGCTAAAAATAGGCCCAGAGAACTATTTAACATTGTCAAACGACAAACCACCTCTTCCTCCTCACATGAAATCGTAGCCTCTAAGGAACGCTGTGAAGAAATTGCCAATTTCTTCACTGACAAAATAATGAAAATTGATCAATCTTTCCTTCCAGTCACAACCCCACCCCCCGTACAACCAATCTGCTCAGACACTCCACACACTACCTCATTCTCTTCCCTGGACCTCGCCAAAGAAAATATGGCTCCTAATGGTACTAGTGGCAACCCGTCCAACATCAAATTGAAAAATAACGCAAATTGGTCTGTCTTCCAACCCATGACTGAACTTGAGGTTTTCAATATCATTGCAAAACTAAAACCCACTTCTCATACCATGGATCTCCTCCCTGCTAAAATAGTACTCAACCTTAACCACATTATCGCCCCGTGTTGGACAAAAATCATTAACTCTTCTCTAGACTCGGGCTGTATACCTGATTCTCTTCAACTAGGGCAAATCACTCCCATTCCCAAGAATCCCAGGGCTGACCCGAATGATCTCAACAACCTCAGACCTATCTCCAACCTCCCATTCCTAGCCAAAACTATGGAAAAATGTGTCTTACAACAACTCAACCGACATATCGATGTTTCCAACCTACTTGACTCCTTCCAATCAGGCTTCAGGAAAGGATGTAGCACTGAAACTGCCATGCTTAATATCACAGATGACATACATAGATCCTTAGACGATGGTGATGCATGCATACTTATCCTTCTTGACTTATCAGCGGCCTTTGACACTGTGAACCACGCAGCCTTACTGGAAACCTTGAGGATCTGTGCCGGTATAAATGGCATTGTTTTAAAATGGTTCACTTCTTACCTCCAACACCGATCACAACAAATCAAAATCAAATCTTGCCTCTCGAAACCCACACCAGTCTCTCTTGGAGTCCCCCAGGGCTCAATCCTCTCCCCATTACTGTTCAATCTCTTCATGGAGCCCCTTTCTATAATCCTGAAGCAAGCTGGAATCAAATTCCACCTCTATGCAGATGACACACAACTTTACTACAAATTTAAATCCCCCAATGACATCCATCATCTCAATGTCACACTGGGTAATATCCAATCGTGGTTTAACGCTAACCATCTAAAATTAAATCCCACCAAAACAGAAATTATCCTGTTCTCCCCCAAAAGTAATCACCTTCCTATCAAAGACTGGATCAATGACCTGACGGCTCTAAACTGTACTCTCACTCTCTCCAATTCAGCTAAATCCTTAGGTTTCACCCTGGATAAAGACTTGTCAATGAAAGAACACATCAGAAACTCAGCCAAAGGAGCGATGTACACACTTAAACACAATAAAAAAATCAAACCATTCATTCCCTCGGATGACTTCAAATGGGTCGTTCAATCTCTGGTCCTCTCCAAACTTGACTACGGGAATGCTATCATCATAGGGACCCCGAAATCGCACCTCGCTCCCCTCAGATCTGTACTAAACATGGCAGCCAGGCTCATAACAGACATTAAACGATTTGAGCACATCACGCCTGCACTCAAGACACTCAAATGGCTTCCTATAGAAGGAAGATGCAATTTCAAGACCGCCTGTATCACCTACAAAGCCATTCACTCGCACACCCCTGAATACTTAGACAACAAACTCATTAAATCAGGAAGAACCAGAGCATTGAGAAGCTCCAACATACTTCTTCTTGTTCCTCCCAAACTAAAAAAGAAATTACCCAGGCCCGATCTTTCTCGGGTAACGCTACCAGCATATGGAACTCCCTACCGAAGGACTTACGATGCAACCCTTCCTTCTCTGGCTTCAAAAGAGACCTTAAACGCCTGCTCCTCAAGAAATACTGGAACACTTGATCAATTCTCAACCTTGGTTCTATCAGTCTCTCTATTTGACCCGTTAAACAGATGGCTGTTGATTTCTGTTTTTTGCCCCCTTCTTACCTTGAATGTTCGTTCTTCTATTGGACTCTTAAGTGGCGACTTGCCATTAAGCATTAACCGCCTTCAGGGCCTGGCAGCTGTCAGTGTACATAGTGTATTCCACCTGCATTGCCTATTTTTTTCCAAGTGTATTTATTGGTGTTTGTACATTAGCTTAAGATTGTTTCGTATGTCAGTAACTAAGTGTATTGTTTATTCCCTGGCTCCTGATTATGTAAAGTGCTCTGATACCCCCGGGTCTAGCTAGCGCTATATAAAACTTTTGATAAATAAATAAATAAATATTTGGTCAGTGAGAAATGATTGAAACTAGTTCAGTGTGGGTCTGAGGCGCTAGAGGCAAAGCTCATCCTGTATGAGGGTTTTTTGAGGGAGAGGTGGTGTCCAGTGTTGGCAGGGGCCCAAAAAAGTTAAGCCCCACTAGAAAGTCATGGTCCGAATGGAACTGAATTTCATTCAAAAGAACAATTAGAGTTGATACTGTGTTGGGTCTGGTCAAGAATACAGACTTGTAGGGGACTTGTACATTTTCCAAGGAGTGTTACCTGCATTGCTGCTCTCTTTTCCAAGACATTGGAACCTGCAGGAGGCTGGCAGAGCTGACCATAGCTTGACTAAAGAACATCTCTTTAGGAGGGGGGTGAGGATAGAGTCAGTAAATTCGGATTTTATATTGTCGATTGTAGTAGCTAGTATCAAATCCCGATTACCAACGGGAAGAATATTGTTACAACAGTATTGAGGGACAAAATATCAAGAGGTAGTGTTCAGGAGGGCGGTAAGGGTTTACTATTCTTAACTGCACATCTTTGTACTATGAAGATATCTCAGCAAGGTATTTATATGTGGACTTATGTATTGAAAATATACAGAAACCTACCTTTCAGTATTTTGTCTCTCGATATTTTTGGGACAGTATTCTTTACCGCCAGTATTTGGAACTCACTATTTCCAGCCTACACCATATTGTCATTTCAAAATAACAAAAATATTGCTCTTTAGTTCATACATCACACCATAAGCATAGCTTTCTTTTATTGACAACAAGTGTCCCCTCTGCCCTGCACTAATCCTAAAGCGAAGTGACTTTTAGGAACTCTGAGTACACCTCTTCCCTAGGCTTCGTGAATGCCCCTCCTTTTGCAGGCTCTCAAACAATTAGGTTTAGTTACCCTAATCTTACTGAACATAAACATGGTTGCCCGTCAAACTGGCTACATGACTCCATATGACTTTAACAATTTTAACATAGTCTGTTCCATAGTTAATGTGTCCCATTTGTTTTTTCAAACAAGTTTTATTCGGAAAGTAGTATGATATACGGTACAGTGTTGTATAATAAATTGTAGTTTAAAGACTCAAAAGACTATATCATTGCTAAAATCGATAAAAGACTATCTGGCGTAACTTCATAACATATGAGAACTATGCATAGTAGTAACATCCAAGAGTTGATGCTACCAAGCTGTACTACCCCCATTAAAGGAGTGAAGTTTAACTCACCAATCCTTAGATGGTATACACTCTAGGAAAACATATACCCTACATTTTCCATAGAAAGATTTTTAAATAATATTTTTAAATAATAACAACAGAAAGGATTAACAAAATGGGGAAAAGTGACAATCAATCAGGGATTTGCGAAGTGCGCTACTCACCCGTGAGGGTCTCAAAGCGCTGGGGGGCGTGCAGCTCAGAGTCAGCTGAAGAGCCAGGTCTTGAGGCTCTTCCTGAAGGTGTGCAGAATGGGGGAAAGTCTGATGTTGAACGGGACCTCGTTCCAGGTCTTTGCCGTCATGTAGGAGAAGGCTCTTCCACCCGCTCTGGCTCTGCGGATGCGCGGGGGTTCGGCGAGGGTGAGGTCGGCGGAGCGGAGCTCTCTTGGGCACGTGGAAGGAGACTCTTTCGTTGAGGTATTGGGGTCCAGTGTTGTGGAGGAATTTGTAGGCCTGAGTGAGTAGCTTGAAGGTTACTCTCTTCTCGACGGGGAGCCAGTGGAGGTCTCGAAGGTGCTGGGTGATGTGTTCATGTCGTGGGATGCCGAGGACGAGTCTGGCCGCGGTGTTCTGGATGGTCTGGAGTTTGCAGAGCAGGGATTTGTTGATTCCGGCGCAGAGGGCATTTCCGTAGTCCAGTCTGGTTGTTATGAATGCGATGGTGACGGTCTTTCTGGATTCAGGGGGGATACACTTGAAGGTCTTGCGAAGGAAGCGGAGGGTGTTGAAGCAAGTGGAGGAGACAGCGTTGATCTGTTGGGTCATGGTGAGGGAGTAGTCGAGTATGATGCCGAGGTTCCGGGCGTGGTCCATGGGAGGGGGGGTTACCGAGGGCGGTGGGCCACCACGTGTTGTCCCATGCTGAGGGGGTGGGTCCGAGGACGAGGACTTCTGTCTTTGTGAAAAAGAAGGAAATATCTCAGAGGGTAGATAAATAGCATTCTGAGTTCTGGGTCAGGCAGTATCATACCAGGCCATGTGTGTGATAGGAGACATGGGCTCTCTTTGTATGGTAAAAAAAACAGTTGGCAGAGTGGTTTGTGGAAGTTTGTTTTTTTGAAGGTAAGTATCTAAAGTGCCAAGAATTTTCTGGAAGATGAGAGATAGTTAGCTTTTTGTAAACAGATCTTATCGGCACTTCTGATGAAACATATCAAACCCACCAGTTATGAATTGACTAATTTGGGGAGCTCTTCCATTCAGATAGGATCAGTTTGATGTTCATGGCCAACATGAGATCAATCAACTGTAGATCTGTGGGATGCAATAATGAGATCTCATTTGAGGCATGAATACCCAAAATAGCTTTTGGTGGCCTGAATATCCAAAGATATTCCAAAGATTTCCTATATCTTCTTTTGGGTTTGGTGCCACAGAGGTCGAACATTTTTGCAATCAAGCAGCATATGAGTAATAGCTCCAGATTGGAGACCACAATTCCAGCACAGGTTTGAATCCCAAAGCCCTAATCTATAGAGTCCAATCGGCATTGTGTAATAACCAGCATCGAATTTGTGAAAGGGCAGGGGTCACCTTTCATGTATAAGGAGAAAGCCAAGTATTTGGCCATGCAGCAGCAGAGATATCTGCTCCCGAGTGTAGTCTGTGAATAGAGTTTCAGAAGTCTATGCATTTTTGTGTAAGTTTTGGTTTAAGAGATTAGAGAAATGTCTATATTCTAGAGGCAGTATGACCCAGTCTGAGGAACTTCTCCAATAATGATGGTAGATCTGAAGTATGAATTCTCTCAAGCCTCCAAATTGTGGCTTTCAGCTTCAAAAATCGTAAAAATCTAGAGTGGGTAGGTTATGTTTAAGCTGAAAATCAGCAAAAGAAAGGGGATTGTATGTGGATCCTAAGTGTTTGATGAGATTGATACCCTTGGGAGCCCATTCCTTCCTGTATATCGTAAATCCTTATATTTTTACGTTTGTTATCCCATAATGATGCTAGTTCCGATTTCGGCATTCTCCGTAGAACTCTTTTATCGACTATACATAGAGTATCACATGTATCTGTCAGTATAGTGAATGAAAGTTCCATACTGAGCTTAGAAAAGTTGTGTATATTGGGTAATGTGCTTAGTGGTATATGGGAAAATAAAGCTCTTTCCTTATGGAGCCAGGTAGGTATTACTACTACGTCTGAGGAAAACCACCAAGCTCCCTGTCTAGCTAAGAAAGCTAATTGATATTGTCAATACTCTGGGAATGTAACTTCTTCCTTTGCCTTCTCTAATCTAAGTTTCCCAATAGAGATCCTGGCTTTTTTGTGTTTCCATAGGAAATCCATCATAAGCAGTCTATATTCTTAGAAAATGTAAGGGGTGACATGCTGGTTGGGAAATTAATTATAGGTATCACCATTATCTTAATGGTTTCTAGCCTTCCCCACCAGGATAGAACTTTTTGGTGACCATTGCATCAGTAGTTCTTTATTCTTGATGTAGTTTTATTTTTTTCATTAAGTGATATTGTTTCCCTAATATCCCGGCCAAACCAGATACCTAGATATTTTAGTGTCTTGTTTTGCAAGTTCAAACCTGAATCTTCCATAAGAAATAGAAGGCAATGCACATTTAGCGGGACTACTTCAGTTTTTTCCTTATTAAGTGAGTAGCCTGAAACCTCTGCATAATTCTCTATTACCTCCAGCATGCTGGGGATTGCACAATCAGCTTCTTCCGTGAAGATCAGCACATCATCTGCATAAGCAGCAACTTTATGTGGGGCAATCTTGAAAGGGATCCCTCTAAACTTGATGTTATGTTTTATCTCTACAAGAAAGGGTTCAATTGCTAAACGAAATGAAAGCGGGGATAGTGGGCATCCCTGTCTACTGCCTTGTTTTAAGTGGAATGGTTTTGATAAGTAGCCATTAATCCTAACTGACGCTTGTGACTTAGAATAGATAGCAAGGACCATTTTAATAAAATCTTCTCCCAAATCAAATTTGTATAGTACAGTTCTCAGGAAAATCCACAAGACTCTATTGAATGCTTTTTCAGCGTTGAATGCAATGGCTGCAGCTGGCAAGTTAAAGGATTTGGCTTTCTCCAAGGCATGACAAATAGTTCTAATGATGTCACTTGCTAGTCTACCTTTAAGAAACCCTGATTGTGCAGGGTGTATAAGTGGATAAAGGACATTTTCCAATCTGGAGGTGAGAATTTTAGCAAAATGTTTACAATTGATGTTGATGAGGGATATGGGCCAATAAATCTTCATCTCTAAGGGCTCTTTGTTTTCCTTTGAGGTTACAACAATGGTAGCATTAGATGCTGAACCTTGTATAGATCCAGTATTAGCAAAGTTAGTGGATAGGTTGAATGGGGATAAGTAGAGGCTGAGCAAATACTTTTTATAATTTACTAGTAAGACCATCCGGACCAATTTCCGGCCATAAATTGCTTTAAGCATCTCTTCTTCCATAATAGGCTTATTGAGGTTTTCCTTAGCAGATATATCTAAAGTTGGGAGAGGGAGATTGTTAAGGAAAGGTACACAATCTTGGGGCTCAATTATTCTGTCAGGTAGGTATAGGTTCTTATAGAAGTTCTCAAAGGCTTCAAGAGTTTCATTTGAGAAAGTGAGATTGAGACTATTAGATTTATTTCTTAAAAATGGAACGGTCAGGTTACTTTTCCGAAACTTTAAGTAAATTGCCAGTTATTAGCCCACCTTGTTTTTCCCCGATAATTTTCTCAGATTTCCTCACTGATACCCACTTGTGGGCTCTATCGCTCAGCATTTTACTATGTTAATATTTATGGTGTATTTTGATCTGCAGAGACTTTATTATGATTAAGTTTAAACTCTAGGTTTTTGATCTGCATTTCAAAGTCATTGAGAAGTTTACTGATCTTTTTTATTTTGTGCAGACATTAAAATAATCATGGCCCTACCGATGGTTGCCTTAAAGTCATCGCAAAAGAGCTTGGGGGAGGGGTGTCTTCCATATTATTTTCCTTTATATATAGATTTATGTTGTTCTGTCTGATTTGTTTCATTTCTTCGATATCTACTATCATATCCTTTATTCTCTGTTGCTTCGAAGGAGGCGAGGTGGATCCCATCCTCAGTTCCAATGAGATGCACGCATGATCTGAGATCACTATTGGTTCAATTTTTGGGGAAATCGTTCACTGAAGTAGCCGGCTGTCTTCTAAAAGATAGTCAGTCCTTGAGTAGGAGTCATGTGGTTGAGAATAAAAGTGTAATCACTACCTGTATCCTCCGTGCATCAACCAGGTCATGTTTCTTACATAAGTTGAAAAGTTAGGCATGAGATCTGGAGGATCTACATTTGACTTTTGACAATCTTTCAAGAATCCCATCCAGGGGGCGATTAAAGTCCCTGCCTAGTATTATGCCGATATTTTGTGTAAGAGCTAAGATTGTTCTATTCAGTGAGGACAAGAATTGAGGATCATCATTGTTAGGCGCGTAGATGTTGATAACATATCATCTTTTTCTTGGCTGAGATAATAAATCATCTGCCTAAAGTATCATGTTTGTACAAAAAGGCAGTGATAGTCAGTGATTTGGAGATTAAAGTGACAACCTCATTCTTCTTATATTGCGTAAGTGAGCTAAAACAGTCAGAAACCCAATGATAATTGAAACTCATTGACTCTCTAAGACCCATCCGGGTTTCTTGTAGTAAAACAATGTCCCCCCTAAGTTTGTAGCAGTAGTTCGCATTCTTTTTCCTTTTAACCTGATGATTTAACCCTTTTGTGTTCAAGTCAATGTCCCCCCTAAGTTTGTAGCAGTAGTTCGCATTCTTTTTCCTTTTAACCTGATGATTTAACCCTTTTGTGTTCAAGTAGAGCACTTTTACAGTCTAATTTATGTTATTAGTCATGTGTTTCTAATAGGCAAAGCATGATGGTTAGTAGCACCAACTTTGTAGGCTTGTACAACTCAGCTTACTGTTGGCAAATTGTAAAAGATTCATGTAAACTCATTGTACTTATATACGCAGGGATAAAATGCATAGTTTGACCTTGCGGGACTGTTGGGGAAGAAAGAAGGCAGAGAGATAAGAAGAGAAACAGAAATGAAAGGGAAGGTAAATTGGAAATACAAGGATTACAAAACCCCATCCCCCTCTCCCAGAGCCAGTGCACTCTGTAACCCACCCACTATGAACAATGTGTGGAAAGGGAGCACCGAGGAAAAAGTCTCCCAAAGCATGGGCCACTGTATTTGACCTCTTGCCAAATATCAATCGCAAGCAACCATGAGTTAACCGAACAACAGTGAAATATCAACATGTAGAAAACATTGTATAAACAAGGAACAATGTATGGAACAAACAGGAGTGAGTGCCCATTCAATTTGTCGATCACCAAACAAGGTTCGTGATATCAAGTCAATCCAAATATATCTGTGAAAATGACTGCAGAAAGTCTAGACATTTCATATGGCCTCGTATTTAGAGGCATAAGAAAAAAGCCACTAGGAAAATCATGCAGGATCAGAAGAAAGACAACTTTTTAAGTATTTTTCCCACAAGTCACCGGTTTATTGCTCAGTGCCAAATTCCCAGTCTGAATTTCTCAAGCTGTTCAGGGTCAGTAAAGCTCCTAACAGTGTCATTGAAAATAATTTTGAAGTGAGAAGGGCCCATGAAGAAGTGAGAAATGGTTAAATCTTTAAGCAGTTTTCGAAGAGCAAAAAAGTATTTTCCCCTTTGGGTTGATTCTTTTGCGCGGTCCTTTGCAATGCCAATACTTGGTCCCTTGCAGAGTATGCTTTGGTGTTTCTTCATGTTGTTGAGAATCGCCTCAGAGTGATTATATCTCAGTGTCTGAAAAACTATAGCTTGATGTTATTTTGGTGGCTGAGATGCATCCATTGGTGGTTTGCCTGAAGGAACTCTGTGAGCGCTCTTGAGCTCAAAATCCCTATTGCAAGATATATTCAGCGTGCACGGTATCTATGATTCAAGAAATTCTACACATGATTTGGCCGAGTCCTCCACTCCTTCCGGAAGGCCAAAGATCCATAAGTTACCCCTGCGGTTTCAGTTTTCCAATTCTGTGACATCCAAAGAGAGAAGCAACTTTGGATGATAGGACATCGGTACATTTCTGTGATTTTGTCTTCTCATTCTCCAAGTTACTAATCCGCGATTCAGCTTAGATGATTCTGCTTGCCAAATCTCTGAAGTCCTTCCTCAGCCCTTGAATATTTGCCTGCATAAGATCAGTGTTAGTTTTGGTGCTTTGGGCTAGGTCCTAAAGAGAAGAAAGTCATTGTTGTATAAGATTCAGATTGGTGGCTTGGTCAGGTTTAGGTATTAGCAGTGATTCTGGAAGTGGCGGGTGGATGTGGGATGTTTTTGCCAAGTTTTGACTTCTTTGGAGTAATTCACTTCCTTCTCTCTGTTGTCCGCCATCCCTCAAAATAGAGTTCTGACAATAAGGCGCGGCTTCAGAAGGTAGGCTATTGTGCCATATATAGCATCAATGAGACCTCCACAAGCACAATATGTAGAATCCACCTAGAGGATCTGACTAATTGAATGTAGTGGAGCAGCAACTGTGTCATAATGTAAGGAGATTCACTATGAGAAAATGATGACACTAGTTTAGAAATATATCCAGCAAATGATCAGTGCAAAATCCAAAGAGCAGTAATCCTTCATTAGACAGACAAGTAAAGTGGAGAGTGAGTGAGGCCAGCAAATTCCTTTATTAAATTAGTCTTGATCTCCAAGTGCTGGTGTAAAACAGGGGTCTATGAGCGTCGGCCATTTTGTCTGAGCCAAAACTGCCTGACCTTCGTGGGAATACATTATTTCAAAACCCTTTCTGTCTCTTCATTCGAGCCATTCATTATTGTGGTTTTACAGACAGACATATAGCTGTTGTTGGCTTTGAAATAATGGGTCTGGCCAAACATCAAGTGAAAGGTGAATAACTCATAGAGGTTGCGATTTTAGGTTGCCTGGCCTTGCCGATCTGAGCTCACATGAAATCAGTGATGTAAAGGTGTCCTGTGGAGAGTTTCTGTCTTCTTATGTGCTGCTCAGAAGGGGAGTCACAGGGCATTCACTGGGAGCTCAAAATAACGGCATCTAGCTCCAAACATTGCTGAAGAACCTCCCATCCGCACGGAGCTGCCTCGTCAGGCGGCCATCATGCTGTGGTGCAGCCATTCCCCCAATCTATTCCTTGTTTTGAAGCCATGCATCTTCTTCCATTTTCTGTGCTACCATGATCACTTCTTTGCAGAGTGTTTCTGTTATGTGTCATAACTTTCAGTCAAGAATCTCTCATGCCTAGTCAGGTCTTTCAAATTGCTGGGACTGAATAAAATAAATTCTTGCTGCACTTAGCACCTCTTTCTAATGTAGTTAATTTAGAGCAAAACAATCATGTGTAATGTGTCACCAGTACTATTGCATTTCCTCCAGGAACACTGCTCTGGTTGGCAAAAATATATATATCTACAGGTGTTTTTGCAATACAGCATTAATTGCATACTATATTTTATTGGACTTCTTTATTCGACATTGAACAATGTATAGCCATAGCTTTTCCCAATCCCCATCCTTTATTTGCTTGCCTAGTTTTTGTTTTCATTTACTGACGAAAGGGCACCCTTCACCCTTTTGTGAGATGTTTACTTTATGACTGTTCTCTTCTGAGGGAACATTGCTCAATGCATTTTAACTGATTCCAAAGTCCATCGTTTATTGATCAAAGCATTTATTGTTACCTTTGTAAAAATGCACCCTGGGATCAAGCAATTACTTTTCCTTCATTTTCACCCCTTTTGAGCGCTGGAAAAAATCGTTCTTAATGTCGATGGGTGCAAACAGTAATGAACTTGTTGTCAGCCTTTTTAAGTACTGGATATTTAAAACTTTATAGAAGTGTTTCGAACTTTTTCAAGCAGGTGTTTTGAGGTCTGTCTTGATTTTGTAGAGCCATATCAGGTTCAATGAAATGCTTCCAACAATTGCTTCATCCAAATGTGCCTAAATCTTTATATAGTCTCTCCATGGCCACCCAGAAACTGTTCTCAAGTGTGAGTTTTGATGATGTGTGGCTGTGCCCAAAAAAGACGAAACCCCTCTCTGTGAAGTCATCTCTTTATTATCACTAACTCTGTAACTTTGTTGATAAGTTTGTTTCTCCTCTTTCCGATATGTTACTTAGTCGGCATGGCTGTACTATCTCAATCTGCGTCAGTAAGGCATAGAAAACCTATAGCTGTCTCTGCAATATGTTCCATTCGACGTCCTTAATTCTGCTGAGCAAAAATATAAAAGTATGTCAACATTTTCACTTCTGTATTAATTTCAGTTACCTCTTTGAGAACTATGTTAACGGAGATGGGTATTTTGGTAACTAGGCATTTAATGCTTTTACTAGTCAATTTGAATGAGGCTAAGCCTTGCAGTGTTGCAGTTTCCTTGCTTGTGATGATGAACTCAGAATTCCAGTTGATTTAAAAAACTTACAACTTGTCTATTATCAGTGTGTTCTTTACCTTACTTTGGACAGACTGAGAATCCGCCCTTAGAGGGCAGTGCACATGATGGCTGCCTGATTGGTGAGCTTTCCCTGCCCATACGAAAAACCACAGACATCGGCCCCAGCGAGCCCACTGAAGCCACCAACAGTGGAGGTGAGAACAAACTGCTGTCCTGGTCTCCCCAGTAATGTGAATATTGCTTCCCAGAAGTGAGCCAAAGTGCTGAAAATCCTCAGGCGCACTCATTGGAGGACTACTGCGAATGAACTCAGTCGTAGCAGTGATCGGTGGCGATAAAGCAAAGCCACGCCGGAAGCTGGGAAGGAGCCTTGGAAGTTCGGTGGTGCCTGTGATCAATGGAGAAGATGTGTGCTGCGGTAGCAAGGCCACGCATTGGTGACTCCAGCGTTATATTGAGACGCCGAGCAGGTGCCGGTATGACTGCTGCTGCTGGTCCTGGGCGTAGCGCCCTGGCTCGAGGCGGAGGAGAATGAGGGCCGCAGAGACACAGAGGTGGTGATCTGCCCTGATCGCTTTCTCCCAATCGTGACAAGGCACAATCATAAGCAAGCAAAGTGCAGAGGGGAGCAGCGGCAGCCCACTTGATTCCTGGACACAGCAGTGAGTGATGCCAGGGCGGTGGTGCAGCCCTGCTCTTTGGAGCTCAGCAGCGGCGAGGCCCCGGTGAGGGGGGCCACCTGGAGTGACTTTTCAGAGGCTTGTGCTGCCCCACACCTCTGGGCGGGCAACCTGGTGGAGATCAGTTTATTAGAGATGCATGTATAGAGCCTGCGCACCGATCGTTATAGATACAGTAAAAGTGGCCTACTCCACATGGGAGCGCACTAGGCAAACATCACAGCCTGCTTATAAAACTGCATGGCAAAGCCCCTCACCATTCCGAACACTGACCACTCTGAATAGGCGCCAGGTGCCTAGGCCACCAGGTAAATAGGCTGCCAAAGCAGCAACTGCTGGGCGGAACTCAAGCACTGAACGCCAGGATAAACAGCAGCCTCAGCAGTTCAGAACCCCTGCCTGGACAGGAGAGTAACTATGGGGAAAGTAGATCAAAAACAGTCAAAACTCCAGTTCGACAAACGGCAAGGGGCCAACCAGGCTGATGATTCACAACAAGCCCCCATGCAGTTTTCGGATGCGGAATTCACTGGACTCCTCAGGGAGCTGAAGGAAAGCCTGAAAACCATTGACTCCAAGATAGACTACCTCACTATATGAATGAACCACTTTAAGGTCCATTTCAATAAGCAAAACACTAGATTAACGGAGATTCAAACTAGAATATTGCAAGTGAAGGACGCCACCTGAGAACACACTTGCAAGCTGGCCACGATATCCAAGGACCTTTCCACGATTGAGCTTAAAAACTAAGAATCTGAAGGCTGCTCACGGAGGAATAATGTATGGATTATGGGAGTGACAGAAGCAGAATAGGCACCAAACATGGTAACCTTTGTGGCGCAAATGATATCTTTCTTTGGCAGGGAGGCCTTTTCCCCAGTTTTCATTGTAGAGCGCGCCCACAGGTCACTAGCACCCAAACCGGGACAGCCTCCATGACCTAATACTGCATGTTTACTAAACTGTAGGGACAGAGATGCAATGAATGACTTAATAGGTCCCAACCAAATTTACAGCACGATAACTCTCAGGTGGCTTTCTACCTGGATTTCACACCTCCAGTCCAAGAGGCACAATGATCATTCCTCGAAGTGAAGAAGCAGCTACGTAAGCACTCGATCAAATACCCAATTTTATATCCAGCTAAATTGAGAGTAGAATTAGCTGGCAAGGTGCACTTCTTCACACAACCAGAAGTGACATTTGACTTTCTAGAGCATAGCTGCCCACCCAACGCGTACATATCGACGACCACTCAGCGAGGTTGGAGACAAACCTCCCTCCGCAATGATGAGGATTGACTGTGGAAAGATCATACAACGTTTTGCTCTATGGACTTCCTATCAAGTACTGATTATTATGTTCTCTTACTAGTGGGTGTTCAACCCAATGGTAACCAAAGATTTACAATGGCCCATGGTTGGCTTGTGTCCAGACTGGGGGCACTCCTGTTATTTCTCACTTTCTCAGTGAGCATAATCCTTGCTAAGGTGTGGGCAACACAGGTATGTGGGGTGGAGTGGGAAAGGGGATGACCCCTACTCTCTTCCACACCCTAAATGTGGAAATAAGTAGGGGCTGATGAAACATTTGTTTACACAGTTACGGACACCTACAAGGTGCCCGGGCTGGCTGCACGCTCCCCCAAGCATTTCACGTTTAGCTGCATAGCTGCAGTTATGAACACTGTTGCACAGTATTTCTATGTTTTTGATCAGCGAGGGTTCTCCCGCCGACAGTTCAAGTTGGTGTGGTAAGGAAGGGAGCAGAGGAGTTATGTTTATTGTTCACCATCTGATGTATTTGTGAGGGATACACAGCTGGGACATCGAGCTCTATATGGCACATCACAGACATCTTACACTGACTAGAAAAAGATAGTACACGGCCATGAACTATAATAATTAGATGCATTAACTGGAATATGCACAGGCTGAACAGCCCCCGAAAATGCTGGCAGGTACTAGCATATCTTGCAAGATACAGGTGCACGAAACGCATATGACATCAGGAACACACCTGACGTTTGCTCCCCCTTGGGGACTGCGTAGGTTTTTCGCTACTTCTTCTATTCCCAGGAACTGGTGATCCTTATCTGCAATACAGTATCCTTTACTGTCCAGGAATAGCATGCAGATACTCAGGTCCTCCTCAACATATACAGTCCGAACACGGATAGTCCAAACTTTTTTGATGAGCTGATGACCAATGCCATAAATTAGCTCACCTACCTATGACCTGGTTGGTATTTTAACGTGGCAATATCTAGACAACAGGATCGTTCTACACCGACACATCGCTCTAACCCGCAAGCAGCAGCAGCTCTTGACAAAATTATGGAGCTATATGAAATGAAAGACGCATGGAGGACACTGCATCAACAACGGACAGACCACATTCTACTCCACAATGTATGACACTAGCTCTCATAGCGATATCTGGCTGATGACACATCCAGTTATGGGACTGGTGCAGGATTCTAACATCCTACAGAGAATTGTATTGGACCATTCCCCAATTTAATTGACACTTGAGGTCCCTTGCACTCTACATCTAAACAGGCAATGGCAATTGAAGGGCAGTGAACTGAGCGACTCTGTCTTGAAACCGGATGTCAGGGAAAGTATCCTAGGTTACTTTAAATGCAGTGAAGGCTCTATGTCCAAAGTGGGCATGGTAAGGGATGCCTTCAAGGCATACATATGGGGAGTTTGTATTTCTAAAAGCTCTGGCACTCTTAAATCACTGAGAGTGCGACTGGACACGCTTGAGGGGCGAATCAAGAGATTGCAAACTGACTATGCAAAGAATCATGACCCCTATCTGCTGGCCTCCATACAGGAGACCCTGGGAAAGGTTTGCAAAGCTGTGAACCTCGAGATCCTGTACCTAGGGAAGCAGACCCTTTGGAGAGGTGGACCGACCAGGCACTATCATGGGTGTTGAAAGTAAACAGGACACACACACACAAATAGGCGGTATACAGGGACCTGACAGAGTCATGAAAACGTCCACCAAATATATCTCACCATCAGTAAATATTACAAAGTCTTATATTTCTCTAGAGCACAATATACACAACGGGATATCACTCACTACCTCGACAATGTGGCACTGGCATGGGTGGACAGGGACATCCGAGAGCTGCTTAATTCCCCCATAACATTAGAGGATGTAAAACTGGCCACAGCAGCTTTAGCCAATGGTAAGACACCAGAATGTAACGGCATCCCCGTGGAATTTTATAAAGAGTACGTTGATCTACTTGTACTACAAATTTTGGGGGTATACAATGTGGCAATAGCTCAGGGTATATAACCACAGCTGATGGTAGAGGCAGTCATAAAAGTACTTCTGAAGCCAGGTATAGATCCAGGACCATGCCCCTCATACCGTCCCCGTCACTGTTGAATGTCGACAATAAAATGTTTGCCATAATTCTAGCTCAGAGGTTTCAACCGCTAATGCTGCGACTGGTGCATGCAGACCAGGCGGGTTTCATGCCTCAGAGGTCCACAGCACTCAATTTACGCACATTGGTGGCCCTGCTACATAGAATTTATCAGGAGGCGCTGGCAGTCACGCTCCTACTAGATGCTTAAAAAACATTTGCCTTGGTGTGGAATTTCATGCTAGAAGTTTTGCGGTGCCTGGGGCTTGAGACATATTTTCTGAAAATAACTGAGCTGCTATACACAGGCCTGACCGCACGGGTGTGAGTTAATGGTGCACTTTGAGTCAATTCAAGATCGCCAGCGGAACATGGTAGGGATGTCTGTTATCCCCCTTGATTTTTGCCCTAGCGGTGGAGTCCTTAGCATGCTGGTTACAGGAGTTCCACTCCCACAGGGGGATGCAGGTGGGGACCGGCCCAGTGCTGTTGTTCTTATATGCAGATAACGTGATCTTATTCCTCCAACACCCAGAGAACAACACAAGGCCTATCATTAGAGATATCACACTTATTTGGGGGATACCTGGGTCTAAAAATCAATTGGGACAAGTCGGAAATATTCCCATTAACAGAAAATGTCACTGCCTAGCATGGGGAATCCCCACCACACTGGATGGCAGACGGGGTAAAAATATTTAGGAATCCATGTCACAAGAGATATGGGAGAACTAGAGAGGCAACATTTCGGGATGGCACTCAAATTGCAAGTGAACAGATGGAGTGACTTACCTATATCGATTCTTATATCTATTTGTCAACGTTCCAATAGATCTGCCTGGGTTTTTTTCCATCATCTACAGCAGTTACTCACCAGACTAGTTTGAGGGGAGGGAAGCAACCACAGATCCACTGGTTGCTGCTGACACAACCACTATACGGGGGTGGACTGGCGGTTCCTGATCCATATCATTACTAGCTAGTAGCGCAGGCCCACCGTGCACAACAATGGTATCACGGGACTGCAGAACTCACGCACATTAAAGAGGAGAGAACCTTGGTCAGACCAGACTCAATAACTGATAGCCCGTAAACCCCACTACACACGGGATGATGAACATTTAATAGCCGCCATTGCTATGGGGTGGTGGAACATCGCGAAATATCTGGGAATAGACAGGCTAAACTCCCCAATGCTGTCAAATGATAATAACCCCTTCCTCCCGCCGTTAAGGGAGTAATCTGTAAATATGCTATTAAAACAATTAGGGGTGGAGGTACTGGGAGATTTGTTCTCCGGTGGACAATGTATTACGTCACCTGCATTTCAGGAACGAGTGGGAAATAATGCCCTGGTTGTGTTATTGTACCACATGCTGCGACATACAGTGAGATCTACACTTACTGACTTTCCGAAGGCCCCAATAGAATTGACAGCGCTCTCTAAACTGATCAGAGGGCAGACATAGATAAAACAGTTTCCTTTTTTACACCGAGAGGGCGTAAATGCTGCAGTACCACAGACATACACCAACCAAGAGGGAGCGAGAATCCGATTTGAGGAGAGTGATCTCACACAAGGCTTGGAAGTATTGCTGCGCTTAGGGAAAGGACTCCCCCTTCACGTACCGGTACAATTTAATCCATTTTAAATTCTTACATGGTCTATAGTACAAACACGATCGTATTGCCCGTTTCACACCGGGGGGTGTTATACGATGTAAAAAATGTAAAGCAAATATAAAGCAATCAACGCAGCCTTCTTGCACATAGCCTGGGACTTTTTGGGGAAAGATGTTCTGTACCTTAACAGAGATGCTAGAAATCCCCCTAGATCCTACACCAGAACTAGCCCCCCTATGACGAAATATGGACTTACCCCAGTCACTGCGTCAGTTCACATCAATGGTGATGCTACTGGCCAAGCGACAGCTGACGGTGCGATTGTTGTCACCCGTGGTCCCCACAGGAACAGCATGGTTAAACAAGCATTTGCAATGCAATAGGACTCGCATTTGCGAGAGTTTAAGCTATTGGCATTGTAAATGACAATAACTTTTATGTATCTGTTTTGATAATTAACACCTAGATAAAAGGCATTGTCATTTACAATGCCAATAGCTCAAACTCTTGTAAATGTAAGACCTATTTCATTTCAAAGAAGCGGCTGCCATTGTCCCGGGCTGCTTGGAAAGTGAAAGCGCTCATGACGCGCTGAATGTTGCAGAAAAGCATGTCGTGCCTGCAGTAGGATAAACTCGTTAAAGAAAATAGTGCTTACAGACATTTTGTCACAACAGAAGTAAAAGGACCAGTCCTCATGGGAGGTTACAAATGAAGACAAGGCGGTACTAAGGAGGGACTAACAAGCCTATTAACAAATCAGAAGCCAGCATTCACAAAGGACAATGACACAAGCCAATGACAAATATGCGCGGAGGGTGGGTGGGGCTTCAAGTCCATACTCGAATACAGCATGCCTCGAAGAGCAGCGCATGTGCTGCCCAGGCTCGACCTAAACATATGGCCTATTGCCACACAGCTATTGAGAAATACAGTGACCTCAAGCATCCCAAGGCGCAGCACAGAGATTTCTTAGAACCCTACAGGCATATTTACAATCAAAAGAATCCAACACACCATCAGTGGCTCAGAATCTGAGGAAGAAATGTGATTAAAAACAAATATTCATGAGGGGGATATCGCCTGGAAAATACACTCAGGACTAAAAGTAGATATGTATATTGCTGTTGAGTCAAATAAATCTAATGTGCCTGAAGGTGTGTGTTGTGTAGATGTAACTCTGATATAGCAATTCATATTCGCTATGACTATGTCAAATGTTAGTGAGAAGAATACCTGTTTTCTGTTAATTGCAAAAAAATAAAAACTTTAAAAAAAAGACGACTAAAACATCATCGTTAATCATTGTTCAGACTTCTAAAGTTAATTCTCTTTGATTTGTCATTTGTCTTTGATTTGATTTGTCATTATTCCATATTTTTGTGTGATAATATTTCAGTTGTTAATGTAATGAAGAGTGTGGCTAAGGGACATCCCTTTCTGGTGTCTGCTATAAAATGACCTTAACGAAAGTACTCCACTCTAAATGACTCCTTGTTGTATGTACATGCTGATTCGCTAATGCAAATGTAGAACAGTTTTTCCAAACCAATTTTTCCCATCAATTTGCTCATAAATGAACAGTTCAGCTTGTGGAAAGCCTTCTCTGCAGGTAGGGAGGTCAGCACTGCAACTTCTGTTATTTCCATTCTTTTGCCAAGGCGATCCATCTTTGGAACAATATCAAAAGTATCCCAGTTTTGAATGAATCAATATTAATGACGATTGATTAGCTGTTGAAGTATGTTCTTTAGTTTTGCCAATGATTTCTTAGTGCAGTAGTCGAGTAAGATATTCACTGTTTGGGGTATTTCCCGGGCTTGGAAATTACAGCAATGTCAGCTTTGACCTTAAATTTGTTTTTTTTACATACTTGCATTACTTGCATTACTTCTTTTTTAGGAGTGGGCTCTTTAACTTGCAGCATTTCTTGAGCACTTTCACCAAAGCATTGTTTGTTATTACTAAAATACAGGTCATACATGTGCCCGTCTCTTTTTCATACCAACCTCTTTGCATTGCTATCCTAGGAAGCGGAAGCACGACGTGCTGTATGCCCCAGCTTCCATGGACATGAAATCGACAGGGTTGGAGCCCAAGCAGGCCACAGTTTTGCTAACAGAGGATGACAGCGCTTTGAGACAAGACCTGGGATTGGATAAAGACCGCGAAGCCGGAGATATTGTAGTCGAATGGAAAGATGGGAACGTCACATCCTTGTATAGAGAAGTGGCGACGTCTGAAGTAAACAGATGGGAACATCACATAGTTGTACAGAAAAGTGGTGACGTCTGAAGTTGAATCCTGTAAACCCACACCCAAAGAGCTGCCGGATCTAACCAAAATCTTCGTATTACAAGACCCCCTAGGAGAGGATGAACAGAGACCAGTGGAGCTTTTAGAAGAAATGGACTACCATATGACTTACTGTATACCTGTGCATGTGATGGGACTCTACAGATGGGTACATTCAGGCAATACGATGGCCTGCAGGCTAGCCATGGAATGGGGATTCCACTTTATTATTGCAGCAGCCAGAATCCCAGTGCATATCTAACAGATTCATCAACGTACAGTTGTCTGCTTTGCAACTCTGTATTTATCAAACTGCCTCATGTACGCCAAATAGACTGTTCAGTGTGTATCTAAAAGAGTACCCCATGTGTATTTACCAATTCATCTGTTGCATGCTTGCCAGCATTCCCACTGCATCTATTGGTATCTCCCATGCATATGTATTAGCATCTACGTATCTAGCACTACCCTTAACCAGCATCAAAAATGTATGTCTACCAACACTCGCACTGCCATCTGTACCAGCATCAGTCCTGTATGTCTACCAGCATTGCCATTGCTTCTCTTCCACCATCAACACTGTCTACCTACCAGCCGTGCCAGTGCACAACATTACTTACTGCCTTTCTACTAGCCCTCTATTGCACATCTAACATCATCCCCACTGGATGGCTACCAACATTAACACTGCATGCCAACCAGCATCCAAACCGCTATCTACCAGCAGCCAAACGACTTCTAACAGCCTAGTCACTACCTATACCAGAATCCACGCTGCTATATATTCACGAGCATCGGCCCTGCATGTTTACCAGCGTTGACGTTGCATCTACCAATATCTTCCACATTCTTCACTGAGTTTGTACCTGCATGTGACCTCCCAGAATGGTTGCAGTGGTTAGGACGGTTATAGTCCTATCACCGTAGAACAGTTTTATAGCCAAAGGTGTTCCTCTAAGTGGGTGGACTTTATTTCAAAGGAGCCAAAGGTATTAATGTCACTGTGTAGCAAAGTACGTTTTGCAACAAAATGGCTCATCTACTTAAAAGCCAAAATCTCAAATAATGTCTTGATACTATGGAGGGGTTTGATATCCCAGTGCGTCAGTTTCTGTAATACAAGTAATTAGAAGAAGTGGTTCACGGTAGCTGAGGCGTGATTCCAAATTAACCTAGAGAAACAGGAGTGCTGCACACCATCAGAGAATTGGGGTAGAGGGGTCAAACAATCTCTATGTCATATATTGAGCAATGACTGATACCAAGACTTAGGACTTGTCCAGATTCAGACCCACTTGGGAGCTGGATAAAGAAGTCACAAAGGAAACACAGGGTAGAGCCTCTAGCTCCATCAAATGTGTCCACAACAGTAGCCTAAAATTGATACAATTCAGCTGTCGACAAAGGACTTTTTTAACTTCAAATGTCCTTTATAACATGAAATGTCATTCCCTGTTTGCACCAGATTTACCCATGAGGTGACTGATTTCTTTCAGTTGCTGTGAGACTGCACTGTGGCACACACATTCCACTTATAGGACACTGGCAGGATCCATGAGTTACCTCGAAGGACAACTCTCAGCACAACACAAACATGAGTACTACCTAAGGATAAAGGGGAAACACGTATGGACAAAAAACTATCTGGCTTTTGAACTGACAAAAAGGATTGCGATGTTGTGAATGTCCCAGAATGGTCTAGAATTGCCCAGCTTGATTTCTGTCCTCCTTCTTTTGAGCTCTTGGTTAAGACCACTTGGAAACAACTTCAAACCCACCAACCACAGCCGATGTCTACGGGATGCCATCAGAGGCACTGTGGCACCCTCCAGATCTGCACCCACTGTGCATACCAGGTGATTGGTTGGTTAGTAATGTGAATTGAATGGACTTGATGAACTCTGTTTGAGTTGGATACACATTGATATCATTCTCCATTGTTTCACCAACTTTGTATTCTGATGCAACTCTTTGAATTGTTTCTTGGGCTCTATGTACATGTTGGTATGCCATCTCGGGATTCTCTTAGGGTGCAACCCGGGATCATTTATGCTTAGTGCCTTACAGTTCTGTTTGTTTGTTTGTATTTTTGTATAACTCAATAAAAAAAACTTGCATGCCCATTAAATATCTATCTGCAACCACATTGCATGTGTATGGCTAGCCTCTTTCCGCAATGCATGTCTTTCAGCATCTCTACTGCATATCTATAGATTCACACTGTGGATGTACCAGCAACCTCTTGTTGTGTGTACTAGCATCGGCAATCTATGCCTTCAAATTTCCCCATATCATATTTACCACATCCCCGCAGCACATTTATCAGCCTCACCACTGCGTAGCTATCAGTCTCCACCTTGAGTCTGCCAGCCTCTCCACTGTATATTTACCAGTATTTGCACTGAAAATCTGCCCTCTTCACTCTACATTCACACTACATATCTAGCACCACCTAAACTACATGTCAAGTACCACTCACTCAGTAACTTCTGGTGTCCCAATCTGTATCCATTATCAGCACCACTACATGTCTAGGTCAACTGTGTATCTAGTGTCATCCCTAAAGCAGGTTTGCCAGAATTTCCACTTAAAATGTAATATTTCGACCTTGTTTCAGACAGCATTGACGCTGTCCTCCTATATCCCCCTGCACAGCATACAGCATATAATACATGTGCTATGGTTAAATTAAGTGTTCCATTCGCTTATGAAGCATAAGTATTTGTTCATGTTTATTTTTTTATATAGCACTTAAACCCTAAAAGGGCACCAATTATTCTGCCAGTTCAGATAGTATCTTTTATTAAAGATGGACCATAACTCTTGAAAGTAACATTGAAGAGCTGAGTTTTCCATTGTTTTATGAATCTTCTTTGATCCTTTCTATATTTTAAATAAAATGGGGTGTGATTGCACAAGATAGGGTTCTGTCACTCCGAATCAATATACCTCTGTGAAAATATTCCTGTATTTAGGAAAGCCTGCTGTGTGGCATTATTGACTGAATGCAGGGGGGTAGTGTCTGGGCAACTGAATCATTTAATGACTTTTGTGCTGATTAGTGTATTACTTTCTGCTTTGCCGCCAGGATCTTGGAGTGACCCTTTGCATGGAGGTGAACAATGCAAATTTCACAAGGTCTCAAACGTTGATGGTCTTCTTTTTTGCATTGGTTAAGTTTTCATGCAGCATGGTTCTTTATATTCTGTTGCTGTTCAATGTTCCCTTTTGCTAGACCAATCAATCCATAATCATGCTAATCTGGTTGTAACTAAATGCTGTCCCAAGCTGCAATGGCTGGATGTTTTTGCTCTGGGAATGGTAGAAGTAGCTGCGACCATCTAAGTCGTCTAAGCTGGTCATTACTTGACCCTGAGAACTCAATGATCATGACTTCTATGATTGAAGTCGGATCAAAAATCTAGTGTAGACTTTCCACTTTCTTTTGTGGTTTTATAAATAGTCATGGTGTCAACCTATAGTCAAGATAAGTCAGAGCATGCTTAGTTCATGTCAACAGCATGTCCGTCTTAAGATCATCGAGAAAAATCCAGTTTATGATCATCAATTAATAACAAGTTCAAAAATAATGTTGGTCATTTTCATTTGTTAACTGTAATACTAGCTGATTTGATATAGGACTATTTAGCATTTTTCTGGTGTCAGTGAGTGGTTGGAGAGTTTGGTCAGTGTCTCTAAGTCACATTTTTATACATAGGTATCATTGAATCATCACTGTTGGTTGTGCAGAAGGATCATGCGGTGCCTGGTTTACCATAATCACTGTAGTGTGCAGTATTGTGGTATACATGCAGGTGCCAGGTAAAATGGGATCAAGGGAAGGTAAACGGTCATTGAATGAGACAGGAGGGTATCTTATTATCTTCCATATTTTGCTTTGCATCAATGTAGCACTGGGAAATATGCAGTTGGCGTGGTCCAGCTTCTTTAATGAGCTGGGCACATATTTGCATGTCATTGATTATTAAGGTATAGAAGCCTTCCCATTACCGCTTAGGAAGTCATAGAGTGGAAAGACAGATAAGCTATAAAGGATTCAGTGAGCCTTACATTAGGTTGCATTAAGAACACTTATAAAGCATTCATAGGGGCTTATTTACAAGCCCCTTGCGCCGCTGGTACGTCACTTTTTCCCATATTAAAAGTGACGCCCCGGCGGCGCAAGGGTCTTGTAAATAAGCCCCATAGTGCGTATCTCTGCAGAACACTGCAGTTGATTCGGGAGGGATGTGCTTTTAATTCTCCATTTGAAAGTTACGATAATTTGCTGTTTTCTCTTACAAAATAAAGGAGTTTAGGGATTTTCTAAACTTTTCAGTAATTTCTTTCAGACTTTTCATGATGGCACAGTGGTCATGAGCATTAACAGCAGCAAACTCAATAAAGATACTTGACTATTGTCAGACATATTCAGAAACCTTACCATGGCATCTGTTAAGGCTTTGGAGACGGCTTATCTGCCAGGTCAAAACCTTTTACCAAAAGATGGATTGATTACATTTGCTCGAGGATTTAAATGGTGGCAACCAACCAAGTAGTATATTTTGCAAGCTCCTTAGTCAAGGATGAAATATTTGATACAAATAGATTGGTTTGCTTTTGTATACTCAGTATCTTGTACAGCCCACTTGGTTTGCATACAGCATACTATGCAGTTTATTAAGATGTTCTAAGTTTGCTCAGAGAATACTAATAGTAATATATAGGTACTTTTGCTAGCTCACATGATATTAACTTATGCATATTCCTTTGTTTATTGTTACAATGGAATTTTATGCATAAGACTCATATTTTTCATTTTTTTGGGGCTATCTGAGAAAAGATGGTGAATGTACTATCCCTACTGTTCTCCACCCGTGCCTCATTTAGAGAGTGGCAGTGAGCTATACTCGCGATGGAGGAAGCCATTACCGGCCTCACCATTGGGAATTCTATAAAGTGGGCCTGATGCTATTGGAAGTGGAATTGAACGTACCTCCAAACCCCAGTTTAGGACTGTCCGATCCCCTTTCCCATTGCATCTCTTCTCTAATGGGCTGGCACTGAAACCATAGTAGCTAAGTGAGTGGGTGACTCAGCACCCGGGAGTAGCCACTCCTACCTTCACGCCCCAGTAGACAGCTTGGGAGTATTGGCATCCAGCTCATGGCAGTAAGCGCAACTGGGCTGAAGGCCACCAATTGTCCACATTTGGTGAATTAACCTTTTCAGAGCTGTACTGCAAAAACGTCGACAATTACGCACATACCAAGAATGGGACAATTTCAATAGAAATTATTTACAATCATAACTAAACATAGGTTCACATAAGAATCAAAATTATCATATTAAATAAGGACAGGCATCCTCAGTTAATGTTTTAGCGACTCTAGCAGAGAAGCAACAAGACGTGATAATATGGGGGAAGCGGAAACAAGCGTGCCAGGTAAAACCGTGGGGAGAAAATAATCAATGGGGCCCTTCAACTGATTGCCCTTCCCTTTGTATAACCTCCTCCAAGGCTTCTGCCTCTGTTTCCAAGCACCTGGCCAAGCATGTGTGAGAAATGAACAAAAGTGCACTGAAAAGCGAGGAGGAGTGAACCTGTCATGGTGATGGTTGCAGCCACCCGCTTTCCCAAAGAGCCTCAACAGTCAGAGAACCACCAGTGAGCATTCAATCGCCTCTTTGGCCTTGTCACACATCCCGTGTTGAAGAAAGGTGTTTGTGACAGCATGTGCCCAGCAATGGACAAAAGCTCCTGGGACAGAGAGTGTAAACGATATGACACTTAATTCTAGTAGAGTTAGGCCTCAGGTTTTGCCCAAGGCTTTTCACCAGAGGCCCCTCACCTCTGCATTGCCTGCCTGTCTTATATCAGCCACAGTAGCGGCCAGAATTAGGGCAGAGTGGCAGGGCGGGGAGGGGGTAGGGAGACAGATGACAACAATACAAAAACAAAAAAGCAGAACTTACCTGCTCTGCTGCCCGCCGCATCACCGCTCTTCTGCTCCTCACTGCAGCACAGGCTCCCAGTCTCCCCTGCGGCCAACCCTGACACTGCTCACATTCATGATTGGCCTGAGTGCCCTTGATTTGCGCTCCCAGGGAGACTGGGAGCCTGTGCTCTGCTGTCTCCAACCCGGCAACACAGCTGGGTAGGAGACAGCTCAGTGCGCATGTCGGTTTGGCCGTCCTGAGACGGCCGGCCAAACCGACATGCACACTGATAGCAGTGCACCTACCACTCCTCCTGGTGACTGCCCCGTGCGATGGCCCCGCACCCAAGACTCGGCCCAGGCTAGAACTTGAAAAATAAAACTATAATAATCCTGTTTTATTATTGTTTTATTTTTCAAGTTTCGGAGGCTGCTGGCGGGGGGGAGGGGGCGATGCTCCTCCGCCACAGCGGAGGAGCCGCCGGTGATCAGCCATCACCTACACCTCAAACGCATTGAAGGGCTATTGAACATTTGACCCCACTCACGATAGCAAATTTCCATCCAGTTGGCAGAAGTTGGTCGTTTGCTTTCTTTACATTAAACTCACCTTTTTCTTCAGAATAAAGTACACAATGGCCACACACCAATGTGGAGATAGCTAAAACAAGTGTAGCGCAATAGATGTTTGAAAGGAAACCGATCAAGTGTCACAGGTGCACTATGCAAACAGCAAGTAACAATAACAGAAACAAAGGTTGCACAAGTTCCCTGGTTTCAGAGCAGGTTACTGGCCTCTACATACTCTTTGGGGCAGATTTACAAGAAAGTGACGCATCTGTAGAGATGCGTCACTTTACCTGCGCCACCCTGAGAAACCCTTGCAACACCATGGATGCGCCGTATTTACAATGAGGAAGCCTATCCTCATTGTGCTGTGTCACTCCTTACGCCTGCTCCAAGCAGGCGTAAGGTTTTGACGCAGTGGCATCCTAGAAGTGGCGCAGTGAAATCTTGTAGATTTCACTGTGTCACTTCTACGAGGCTTTTTTGCGTGGGAACGCCCACCCTGCATACATTATACCTGAAGCAGGTATAATGTGACGCAGGGCTTTACAACGTGACGCATCTCCCTAGATGTGTCACGTTGTAAATAGGCCGCATTTTTACACCGCCGCTGCGTCACAAAAAGTGACACAACAGCGGCGCAAAAATGACGCAAGGGGCATGTAAATCTGCCCCTTAGTATTTCTTTGAATACGAAAAACCAAGATAGCTGCCACAAAGATGTTTATGCCCACCTTCGTAAACTCCAGCTCCCACAGCGATTTAAGAAACCCATGTTTTTGATGGATTCCCCACTTGACAGAACGTGCAACATTTCGGAGCTCAGAAAACATAATGCAAAACTAGCAATTTCCAAATAGCCCAAACATTTTGAACTTCAGCTCTGATAAGCCAGTATTACGTTTTTTAATTTAGCAAAAATAGTTTGTTAGATACAAATACTTGCTTTTTAATTATGTTGTCAAACTCATTGATTTAAACAGTTATACAAAAATGAGGTGGAAAGATATGTTAAAAAACACATTCCTAAGCAGCCACCTGTGTGCTCGCATGCTTGCTCATGAACCTATTACTTACCACTACTCTTCATTACCCGAATCAGGTCGTCCTAGTCCCCATCATTGAGGCCTGTCCCTCTCCCTGTGCCTTCTACGGCTGCATCAGCTTAAATAATCAAGGGTCATTTCAAGTGTGGAGGCTGTAAGGCTTGCCCAATGACCAAGGAGTTCAAGAACTTTACACACAATGATTACACCCACACCATCAGGGACCACACAAATTGTAATTCTACAGGGGTTATTTATGCCATTACATGTCCATGTGATTTCTTATACATTGGACAGACTACGCAGAAAGTCAAAACCTGCGTTCTGCAACATTGTAGCAGAATACGTTGTGGGGTACAAGGTGCCCCGCTGGTGGAACATTTTACCCCCTTTGGGCACTCGGCTGAGAGCCTGAAATGGTGGGTGATCGAAAAAGTCCACAAGAATCCAAGGGGTGGTAATTTCTCAAACACCCTTAATTACCGTGAATGTAAATGGATTCATACATTTGATACTGCATTGAGGGGGTTGAACGAATATGAGGAGATAGCTAGACAGGCTGCTACCCTGAATAATGGTTAAACTTCCTCTGCCGAGATCTGGGTCACTTGAGGCTTCATCTGACCCACGCATCCGGTCACTGCACGTATGTTTTCCTTCTCAGTTTGTAAATAGGCAGGTTGCATTAGCATCAATCATCACTTTATAAGTATATTGTCACTGCACATTGCTGCTTGTCACTTGATCCTATCTGACAATTGGACATAGATGCAGCATTCTTCCCTGTATACACACCGCATGACATTCCTTAGACAACTATGTATATTAATATGTCAACAGACATGAATGTCTGCAACGTTGTGGATTGTTGTAAATAGATGCAGCTAGTCTCCCTGTATATACACTGTATGGTACTCTTTACCAACCGTGAATGTAAATATGTTAATAGATATGTATGCATTATGGTACACAAATGTTGCAAATACATAACGTAATCCAGCAATGTAATTATTTACGTAATTGTACTGAATTATCACTGTATATATACCCACATCACACTTTATTAATTGGTTTCACTTGTTGATTTTTCACACGTCTGTGTATTTTTATTGATGAAATCTGTCCAGTTACTTAGTTCAAACCTCCCGGGCCTTGGGCCCCTCCGATTAGATACACACAAGCAGCCTTTTACGCGGTGCCTGCAGACATCATTCACCCGTGGAGACCTGCTCTGGGCTCTCCAGACCAGCTTTCTGCATTTAAAGCCACGCTCGTCTGTCAGTTCGTCCCTGAACTTGAACTTGACAGGACAACTTCCTCGAGGCGTACGGCGCCCGGCTTTTCCCTTGAAGGTATGTGTTCAATATAACAGCTGACACGGCCCGACCCTTGTATTAATTTTCTGGCACCATTAGTTTTTAGGTTTTAATACTATTACGTTCCTTGTGTTCACTATTAGGTAAATTGCATACCTGATTCGATCGGATGCTCTCTAACCAGGACGCCACAGCAATGGAATCCCTTGGCTAATAACTTACGGTTTTAAATACCGGTGAGGAATTCAAAAGGCTTGGTCCTCGACAGCGTAATTCACCTCACTCCTGGGGGTGAGTTTTTAATTATACATACTACATACCTTCCAAACATTAGTGAGGCTTCATACGCATATTAATTTAGGTTTCACCTTTTCCCCAGACCTTTACCGACCTGGAAATATCCCCTCATTGTCATCAATTATCATTGGCAACCTGGGATGCCTGCGCGGCACCAGGACTAGGTCAGTATATTAATTTCTCCTACATAAACTCCCTCACAGTTTGGAGTTTGCGCCATTAACATATAGTTAACATTTGACTTCTAGGTTGCTCCCTTATGTCCTGAAGAAGACTCGCAAGCGGAGGTTTAAGTTACTCTCAATGCACTAGTCGGGTCGAAACGTCGACGCTCCCCACCCACCCAGGGCCTGTACCTCTTCTCATCCCTACCTTCTGATGAACTGTAAAATATGTTGTAAATAATTTGCTTAGGACAGGCCACTTTGTACTGGTCTCTTTTACCAGTTCGTTGTTAAAATATTGAAGAGTGTGTAAATTCTGAACTTAGTGACTTTCACTTCTCCTTATCCATCACGAGCACACCCCTCCTCCACCCCCTTTTCTTGAGCAACCCTTCAATTACCGTGATGATAAATAGTTCACGTTTTCAATCAATTTTGAGTAAACTCGTGTATATAAAATGAATATACTGAACTGAAGTGTTGGCGCATTCTTTGTTTCACATATATTGTATGTTTTGAGTTATTCCGTTTTCCCCTTTCAGGATATGTAGTTGCATTCTAAATCGTATTGATTACTAGTGGTTGACTGGTATGGCGACACACATATGACAAATTGTAATCTGATTTTCTAAAAGTCAGTCACGGACCAATTTTTTCATATCGCATTGTACCCAGGTCTGTGGCGATTATTGGGTTACCCCATTATTTTGTAATGGGTATTACTGGTGTTAAGCAGGACGACAACCTGCAGTAGAAAGGGAGCCCAGTCGCCCAGAGCCACATCTGAAGACCAACAGATGCCATGGAGCCAATGATCATGCAGCTTGGAGACCCAAGAGGGCCACACCACCCACCGCCACAACCCCCAGGACCCCCCCGGACCACCCGCCCCGGACTACCACCTAGGCAGCCCAGAAGAAGACAGCGGACGTTCCTAAAACGCACCAGCCTCAGACACTCAACGCCAGAGGATGCCATTGCCCACTACAGGCTCAAAAGGACAACCATCCTCTGCATCCTGACCCACATTGCCCACAGGCTGACGGTACCAACACAGCGGAGAACCAACATCCCTCTGCAGATAAAGCTGCTGACTGTGCTGCACCTGTTGGCCTCTAGTACCTTCCAACCAACAACTGCCAGAGTCAGAGGAGTCACAGCCAGCCCTATCAAACTTCCTCACACATGTCTTGGATGCATGTCCACAAAAGCAACGGCGGGCGCCTGTATCCGCACCACACGCTAGTTCCAATTCGTAGTGTTCCTGCGCAACCAACCCCAACGCCAGCCGTTGCTTGACGCATCTGTGCTCCAGATACAAGATTGTAGTTACTAAAATGGGGGTGCGCCAGGTCATGAAGTCCAGTAGTCAACAGTAGTGTAAAAACAGTTCTTCATTACAAATACATAAATCAACAATACGAAAAGCTCAGCCAACTCGTTCCATTCCCAACGGGGAACTTCATCAGGGCAACGTGTGGATTCAATTAACTGCATATGCTGCGGGAACTCCCCAATACAATTCCATATTCCGAAAGTCAGTATTCAGAAACCTGTTGGATAAATGGTGACAATGGTCAAGCGCCCGTATAGTCACAAACGTAATCTGGTACAGTGTATTGCACTTGGACAAACCGGAATGCTAACAGGTATGATAAATCCTGCATAAAAAGACCGTAACAGAAGTTTGTGTGGGCGTAACCTTCGTAGGAAAGAAAAGGAAGGTTACGACCACACGAACTTCTGTTACGTCTTATTATGCAGGATTTATAATACCTGTAAGCATCACGGTTTGTATCAGTTTGATACCCCTGCACCTTCACTTCCCCCACACTGCGCAGGAACAGCTGGAGACCTAGCAAGGGAACTACGCCATAGCTGGCTTCCCGCACGTGTTGGGGGCAATTGACTGCACACATGTACTACTTGTGCCCCCTGCCGACACTGCACACAATAACTGCAACAGAAACCACACGCATTCCATCAATGTGCAGGCAAAAGTGGACCACCGGGGCCTGTTCACGAATGTCGTCGCAAACTTCCCAGGCAGTGTGCATGATTCCTACATCTTCCGCAAGTCCATCACCAACCAGCGCTTTGAGGATGGCACCTATGGAAATGAACTGCTCATCGGTAAGTACCAACTGAACACACCACACACCTCAACTCCACAATCATACAACTCACAACTGTGGGAATGCACACGTTACAAAATCACATACAACATGCCAATCAACATGCCCAACTACCAGACACGACAACACAAGTAACTGTGGTAACCGTGGCCAGCCATGTAGACAAACCATCCACGGCATGGCACCTCTGCCACACAATTGCAGAATGTGGGGAGAGGTGGGAACCAAGTATGTGCAAAGGAGGCAAGTGACCCATCAATAAGAATGTACACAATGCCAAGTGTGGCGGTGATGTGCTGGACAGACTTCAGTATGCAGAGCACAGACATGTCCATGTGGACATATACTGCTGGTGTTTGTAGTGTTGTGGGCTGTGGACGCAAACAGGTTACCTCAGGCAGTGTGGAAGACCTTGGACATGTAGCTTTGTCGTCCCCCCCTGTAAGCGTGAGCGGAGTGGCCTTGGCCGGCGTATGTCGTGAATAAATAGCCCGGGGCTCTGGGCGTGGTTCAGTTCCGGGATGGCCACCAAAGTAACTACTGCGTGTGTCTCTGTGTCCGCCATATCCTGTCCATAGGCCTACACACACGTGGCCGACCACCTTCAACGGCCAGATTTACACTGGAGACGAGGTGGCTACGTCCCAAGTCAACCCGCGCACATCTCGTCATCGCATGCAGGGTCGTGTCTGCCAGGGCAGCGCCCCCCACCAAGCCACGAGGCCGCCGCCGTGACCGATGTTGCCTGTGCGCCTGCTGCACCCAAGCCCTGGTTCCCAGACCGGTCCGCCGCCCAGCGATGACTGGCCGCCCCTGCGCACCCAGGCCTCAATGCTCTCCTGCCACCACCGGCGTGTCTCCAAGAAAGCCCACCACGTGCCGGTGCAACATCCTCAGCTGATCGCTGGATTCCGCGCCACAGGCCCCCAGCGCACCCTGCGGCACCGCACCGCGGAGTCATGTGTGTGCTGACTGCTGCCTTCGGCGTACACTGCGGTCCAGCAGGGTTCTCAATTCAAATTGAATCTTGATTGGCAGGACGGCGTATCAAGGTCTACGCATCATCGCAGGCTGCACACCCGCTCAGCTCTTCAGGTGCCCCTACCTCATTGCACCGCAAGTCACCGTCCCGTGGCGGTAGGCCCGTGCCGGCCGCAGTTCATCGGGTGACCACCAACTCTGTGCACCGCAAGTCACCGTCCCGTGGCGGTAGGCCCGTGCCGGCCGCAGTGCATCGGGTGCCACTAACCCAGTGCACCACAAGTCATGGACCCTTTATGATTGAGTCTCATGGTGCGGACGCCATCATGTCACCTCCGGCAGTGGGGAATGTGATGTGGTAGGCACCTTTTATTGGCAAGGTCACATGTCCTGTGACGCCTGTGCTGGATGGGTGTGGTGTGGGTGTAAACCAGCCCTCAGGGAGTGGCTGTGGCATGCTGACAACTAGACCAGTGATCAGCAGATCACTACTGGGAAGACCTGGGACATGTAGCTTTGTCGTCCCCCCCTGTAAGCGTAAGCGGAGTGGGCTGGGCTGGCGTATGTCAGTCCAGCGTAGGGGTGTGAACAATGAGCCCGGGGCTCTGGGCGTGGTTCAGTTCTGGGCTGGACAAGAAAGTAACTAATGCGTGTGTCTCTGTTGTAGTGTCGGCGCCACCCGGACCGCAATGTTGCACCCTGTGACTCAAGTCCCACAACATGAGCAACATGGACGTAAGGGGGAATCACTGACCCTACATTCATCCATACTTTCATACTTGAATGATCATAGACATGACACATCTGTGTGAATTTGAATGTTTTATTCACATTCAGTGGAGTTTTGAAGCTGGAGCAGTACAGGGCCATGCAAACCCCACTTTACATTGTTGCCCCGTGGAGTGCCAGCCAGAGTCCTTTAGGGAATGACAAGTTCATCGGAAGAGGAAGAGTTCAGTCCGCAGTCTGATTGCTGTGTCATTGGTAACCAAACAGAATATGGCAGTCCGTGTCGAGGTCCAAGGTGAGTGTCGCAGAGTGTATCGGGGACAGTGGAAGGTGATGATGCAGAGGGCAGAACCAAGCAGAAACAGGCCATATGGCGGAGATGAATGCTACCGCTTCCTTCTTACCACTAAGGCAGAATCATCTGCATCTTCGTCCTCTGATGTTTCATGTGCCTCACATGTGGGTGGTGTTGTTTTGTCTGCATCACTGTGTGGCAGTGACACATCAGTGGCTGGAGGTGGATTGGCTGCAGCACTGTGTGTCACTGACACATCAGGGGGCGGAGATGTGGATGTAGAAGCAGCAGCAGCATTCATCTGCGCCAGGCCTTGTGGCGGCAATGCCATGATGAGGGTCTGCAGGGCATGGAAGAACCCAGCTACATCTCGCTGGTGTGCAGCCGTGGCAGCCATTCTTTCCACCTGCATCCGCTCCATGTTCTCCATGATCCTCCGCATGTGTCCCAACTCCTGGCTGACATCGCTGGAGCCACTCTGACTAGACAGTTGTCCTTGTCTCAGAGTCAGGACTCCAGCGATGTCAGCCATGGATCGTTGGAGAGCATGGAGCGGACTGTGGGTGTCCGTTAGGGACTGTAAGTGGTCCCTGATGGGACTTAGACACGCACGTATGGCATCTAGTTTGGCTGCCATGAGGTCGAACCCCACCCGCACCTGGTCAGCCATCTTCTCCTGGCACCCTAACACACGGCGTTGGAAGGCCATGTGTTGTTCGTGGGGGTCCTGGGAGACAGCCATGGTGGTGGGTGCTTCCTGCTGTGTGGTCTGTGCAGGGGGTGAGGTCTCCTCGATGCAGCTTGGCTGCCCTGCTCCTGGAGGTGAGGTGCCGAAGCTGTCCATGAGCTCTTGGAGGGCGTCGGTGTCGAAGGTGTGGAGGTCCTCTTCGTCATCAGTGAAGAGATGTTCAGTCTGCTCTGCAGGAGGTGTTGATTCTCCCTCTGCAA
This sequence comes from Calotriton arnoldi, assembly GCA_963921515.1. Taxonomy (NCBI): domain Eukaryota; kingdom Metazoa; phylum Chordata; class Amphibia; order Caudata; family Salamandridae; genus Calotriton; species Calotriton arnoldi. The sequence continues at coordinate 781,990 of CAWUFW010009153.1, forward strand.
TGTGAAGGGGAGATGCAGTTTAACATTGTGTTCACATGTATGTTGACGCATTGTACAAGTTTACATACAGACTGCATGACAATGTACATTGTGACTGTTTGGGAGGAGCTGCCTATTTGATGCGGGACGGTGGACATTTCGACAACATCACGGATGTGTGTTTGTACTTGTACATTATCATCTCACATTTCCCTGCTATGCCAAATGTGATTGGCCAGTTTCTACACACAAGCGGCACCAGTTGTGTCCTCTGTTCTATTGTGAACGTGTTGCAGTTTGTATCACATTGTTGTCAATGTTGATGTGCTCTGAATGTTATGTGTGTGTGCTGCATTTTGGGAGAGTCACCCTTGCAGCTCTGATTTTGCTGCCCCTTATCCCTTTCAGGCGGTGTGCCTTTGACTTCTGTGCTTATACAGTGCTGAGATGTTGCATACTTGGGTAAATTGGGCTCTTGGTGGGAGTTGGGACTCTGAGGCATGGTTTGTCCGCAGATGTGTTGTTGACGTCAGGGGTTGTTTGTGCACGTGCATGTGTCAGAGTGTGACCTGCTCCTTTACGGATGTGGTCCACACTCAGCCACCTCAGTGTCGTGGCGTGCAACATGTCATGATATATTGACTGCAGCCATGCTATTCGTCATGCAGTGTCATTTGCATTGTCAGTGTGGCTCACAGACACGCCGCTTTGCTGGGTTTGGCACATGTGCATGGGTTGGTTGTGAGATTGGTGATGTGTGGGAAGGGCCCCCTCTGGGCACATAGTCGACGGGGGCCTACTTGCTGTATCTAGGTGTGCTGCAGTGTGCCAAGGGGATCAGGGACATGATCCAGAGTCATTGTGGGTGTGCACTGTGCTATACTTAATTGTGCATGTGTGACATTGTGCCCATCTCCCCCCGTCCCCAGTCCCTGGTCGTTACTCACCCTGTTGCTGTTGTGTCAGGTCATGTTGAGCAGTGTCCGGTCCCCCAACTCCTGCCACCGTCTCCACACTGATGACTGTGGACACCATTTCCTCCATCTCATCCAGCTCCTCCTGTGGTGCTGGACTCCCACCTCCAGTCTGCATTGCTGCCTTCTGGTTGTTGCCGAGTTTCTGCTTGGTTTTGCGCTTCACATCATTCCAGCACCTCTTGAGCTCTTCCATTGTCCTCCTCAGCACTCCGACTGCATTCACCTTGTCCACGATGGACTGCCATATTCCATTTTTTGTTGCCAATGACACAGTGGAGGTGACGAACAGTTGTTGATGGTGTTCTATCACCTCCGTTATCAGGATTCTGTTTTCCTGCGGACTGAACCGCGTCTTCCTCTTCTTCTTCTCCTTGCCCTTCCCTGACCCCGAGGTCCCAGGCTGGTCCTCCGTGGGGCTTGTGGGGTTCTGGTTGTCCTCTGTACTTGCTTCGGCTACCTCCATTGTGCTTCGCAGTTGTTTTGGTTTTGTTTGTGTTTTTTTTTTCTGCTTTTATAGTGATTTTTCCCGCCTGACGTGTGTGAATTGCAGGCCTGGCGCAGCTTATCGCTGATTTTTTTATCGCGGTTAGGCCCACTGCCACTTTTTTCATGTTCGGCTTTAGATTTTTATCGCTGTCCCGGTAATTTTATCGCGGACATTTGACGCGTTATCGGGAAACTATTGCATGTTACCGCCGTGTTGAGAATAAGACGTTAACAGAGCGTTATTTTCCCGCGATAGACGGCGATATGAAAAATTGCGTTAACCTATTTCGGCGATGATTATCGCACGTTCTTGAGAATATCCCCCCAAATCTCATAATGTCTCCAGTACCTTAAGGAAACTGCCAGAACTGACAGTTTCCTGTTGGCCTGAATGTCAATGCCACCTCCTTTTGACAACCTAAACCAAGTAGGGCAAGCCATTCAATTTCCATGCCATGAGGTGAAAGGTCTCCAACTTTGAGTTAGACTTGGAAAGTGAAGAGGTGGAGGGTGCAGGGGAAACCAAAGAAACCGGCCCTTCGCTAATATGTTCAAAAGGAAAAGGCACCTAGTAGGGAGGGTTGATGTGACATCCTGTGACAGCCAGACGCGGGTAGGTCCCACGCTACAAGACAACTCGAATCGAGCTTTGTCTTTCTCGCCATTTCAGCAAGTACCCTGGCACGTTGCGGCTGGGGCTAATCAACCCCCCCTACTAGGTACCTTTCCCAGAAGGTATAGATTTTTTGACCTCTTGTTTTCACTACCAAACAGGACTACAGCTCGAGTCCAGACTACAGGGGACGTGACCTTCTTTCACACATACTTATGCTGACCCTTTAGAGTAGATGAGGATACCTTGGTCCTGATGAAATGCCTAGATCCGTTTGGACTGTATAGGGCATGAAACATGTCAACCCCCTGCATACCTTACACATCTTTCTGAACTGAAGCGGGTATAATCCCCCCTCTTCAGTCTACAAGTTCATAAACAGTGTTTTTACTTATGGCACAGGAACCCAGCGAATAAACTATTTTTGGAGAATCCTGTAGATATTTTTAAACCACACTCACACTATCCCATTTCTACTCACCACACATATGCCCCCACATTTACTTTTAGCTTCACTTCGGCAACCAGAGAAGACCTTCGGCAAAGAGCCCCCTCGCGGGGCCTGTTGGGCATTACAGCGCCGGCCCAACGAGGAGCTGCCCTATGATGAAGCATGACACCCTTCGGGGTGTGTGAGGGCCCGTGCTCCTTACTGGAGCTATTCCTTTCCAACCACGTACTCTCTTTATAAGCACCTGGTTCCAACTATTATATCCCCTTTGCCCTCCCTTTTCTTCCCCCCCATTCAACATAGGAACAACATACCCTTTCTTTCTTCGTGGCTTCAAAGGTTGACATGCCAAGGGGACCACTGCTGTTGTTGCCCACATTCGACCTTGAATCCTCAACCAATACTTGGCTGTTGTTGTCTCCAGTGAAAGTAACTGAGACACCTGAGATTGTATGCTAAAGAGCATTGTCTGCTTTGTTAGTGTCCTTTGGAATCGGAGTAGGCTGAAAATAATGATCCAGAGGACGAATTGCGAACTCTACAGCATAGCCTTCTCTTGTGATGTCAAAAAACACTGGTCTGGCACCATCCGGACCCATTCCATGTAGACATTTTTCAAACGAGCTCCTACTCACCTCTCCAAACAGTAATGACTTACTGTCTTGCTGGGTTTAAGACTGTGGTCTGGATTTGGAGAAGATTCCTGTTCAGAAAGGGGCATTTCTTCTCTTGAGTTGTTTGCCCCCATTTTCCTCAGAAAACATTTTTTTTTGTAGAAGGTACTCAGAATGGAAAACGCATTTTCCTTACCTCAGCTGCTTTCCGCACCATTTCAGCCAGCAGAGTATCAAGCAACGTATCTCACATAAAAGGAAGGTGGTGGATTAAAGACGTATGTGTCTGATCACCCTTCCACAGCTTGAGCCACAACAGCCTTCTACCACCAACTGATGCACCTGATGAAGTTACTGCTGTCCATAGAGAATAAACACTAACTGAAAGGAATTGGGCAAGCAGATCCATTTTTCCTAGTACCTCCGTAGGGTCTAAGTTAAATAAGACTTGGAAGTCCTTTAATATGTACTGTGAAGCATAGGTAGTGTAGTTCTCACTGGAAAGCCTAATGCTGAATAACCCTTCCTAAAGGCACTCTCTATCTTCCTGTCAACAGCATCCGGAAGAGACAATACCTCTGACACTAAAACAGCATTGGACGCCATACTGCCCAAAATAGTATTTACTTTTGGTATTTGTGGAAAATTGTCCTCAAATATTTCCAAGGTGTGAGAAGTTGGCCTGGTATATGCTGTTCACTAATTAAAGTGGACACCTTGCACCAGGGCAAATCGACTCTTATGGTAGATAGGTTTAAGACAACCTTTAAAGAAAGCTATCCTAGTGGTAGTTGTGGAGAGCAGCCTTCAGGCTAAGTCTCGGAGGAATGTAAAGCAGCTTGTTTTACCATATAATCTCTTGAATCACCAAATGAAAAGACACCACACAGGTATATATATCAAATATATATGTATTTATTTCTAAATAACTCTCTACTAATCTCTTTATGAGATTAGAAGACAAACATATGCACAAATCAACGTTTCACAATAAGTTAAGCACAAAATATGGCTGGGGCCCTAGGGGCGTACCAGACCATATACTAAGTAAGAGACTTAGGGACAACGACTTGCAGGGAGACAAGGCCTAGGGCCTTCAGAAGTGCTGGGGCCTCACGAAACCACCCAAGGCAGGTAAGTAAAGGACCCACGGGGGACGCGTGCAGTGTGGATACACAGGCGCGAATCGCCGTTAACTTCAATGGGGCAAGTCGCGGTTGGAAATAAAGAGTTTTAGGATACTTCGGGAGAACCTACAAGCAAGTCACTTACAGGGTAAGTAGTTCTAGGGCCCACACCCACAGGAGCACCGTAGTGCTGGAGTTACCTCACCCAGGGAAGCCGGGTGCACAGGTGTCCTTTGGTGTCGGGTCGCGGCGTCGTTTTCAATGGCGAACAAAGAAGACTTGCTGCTTGCGGGAGCTGAAGAAGTGTCCGGTGGAATCCAAGCCTGGATTCTGAAGAAGGATGACCTGAAAGCAGAGGGGACAGTGTTCAAAGTCACTTGGCAGTGACCCGGGGCAAGGAAGATGGATGCCCACCGTCGTCGGTCGCTTCAGGTCGGTTGCAGGTGCCTTGACTCTTCAGCCACGTGGTCCAGGAGGTGTCGACGACGACCAGGAGCTGGATTCGGTGTGTCCCTCGACGTCTGCAGCTGACTGCGGTGTCGGCAACTCGATCAGAGCCAACAAGCCTTGGCAGCCGCAAGTCTTGGGGAGATGAAGAAAAGTCGATGGCGCAGACCAGCAAGGTCTGAGGGACTCACCCAGCGAGGGTAAGTCAGGGCAGGCCTGGAGCAACAAGGGGAGCCCTTTGGTTTCTTTAAGAAGTCTTCTGGGGACCCACAAGCCAGCGGGCAAGGGATCGCAAAGACACCTCGGGCGGAATCACTCAACAGGGGCCCACGGTCACTCGGGACGGTGTAGACCTCTGATCTTCGGAGGGATTCCTGCTGGAGGTCGGGACCACACGTGGTCCAAAGCACAGGTTCGTAGAACGTTGTGAAGGGGTTGCACTCGACAATAGTGCACGGTACCCAGGGGTCGCGGTTCCTCGTTACTCGTGGGGTCCACTTGCCTCAGCTTCGCTGGGGACTCACGATGGCCTGGGAGAGGTCAGGAAATCCACTTCCTGGGCTGCAGGGACTTCGGACTCCGGCGGGAGCGGCGTAGTTTGCGACTGTCGTTGTCGTTTTTGGTGCCTGCCAAGCAGGGGAGTCACTCCTTGACTCCAAGGGAGATTCTTCTGTCTTCCAAAGGTAGTGGAACGTCGAAGGGCCAGGATTCTTCTGTAGAGCGTCGTCCAGGGGTTATCTGCTTTGCAATGGCAAGGTTCCCCCTCTTATACTAAAAAGAGGGGATGGACTAGCTCTATGACCCCACCTATGGGAGGGTCAAGGGAGGGGTGGCTACACCCACTTCCCTTTGTCCAGTTTCGCGCCAGAGCAGGGGCAGGTAGCCCCTGAGCTGGTTTGAACTGGCATATGCACAGAGGAGCCTTCTGCTCCCCCAGTGCAGGACTTCAAAGCACTCTAAGAGTGCACCCACCCAGCCCCAATACACTAAACCCTGTCTGGAAGGTGGTTACACCTCCCTGTGACAGGATGCCTATTGTTGGGCTTCCTCCACTGCGAGTTTCGGTCATCAGCAGGAGGGCAGCCCAGTGTCTGTGACTGGTGGCATCCATTTTGTGATGCCAGGGCTCTTTAGGATTCTACCGCGTTTCCACAGCAGGTACATGTCTTATCCCTCTAGAAGGGTGGAATGCTACCCCCGCCGCCAAGATTGGCGGGGGGTAGTATTCCAAGATGTTTGACACCAAACACGACATGTTTTGATGCAGCCATTCCAAAGTTAGCATTTACCGCGAGGATATAATGCACTTAAATAGTATATGGTTTAACCGCATCCACAAACAGCACCAGAGAATAGACTCTGAGAGCTGCAGAGGGGCCCTGCTCAGGCAGAGGCACCCCCTCACATAGAAGCCAAGCACCCTGCCCTCAGGATTGATAGGGCCTGCCTTAGGGGTGACTGATAGGTTTATATGTGTGTGCAGGAGAGATATAGGTAACCTATATCTCAGTGAGGGGTGCTAGCACCACCTCACCCAGGCTGCAGTAGCAGGCCTGTGGTGTCAGATTTAGACTGCTTCCCAGGGGTGGCATAACACATGCTGCAGCCCCTGGGAGGCCTGTGAAGTACCTATGCCCTTGGCACCTAAGGTACCATATACTAGGGACTCATAAGGCACCACAGTATCCAATCACTAGTGCACCTAGAGTGCACTCCATGTCGTTTAGAGAGAACAGAGAGGCTGGGGCCCTGATTGGCAGGGACCCAGCCAGACTATAGCCAGAAACCAGTGCTAACATCAGAAAAAAGTGGGGGCAACATAAGAGGCAGATCCTACTCTCCTACACAACCCCCCCAAACGTAGGGACACTAAACTAACCTTGACCAGTTGAGTCTTCGTGTTCAAAGTGGAAATACCTTGAGAGTCCATCTGCATTGGCATGTTGGGTCCCAGGCCTATGTTCCACTGTATAGTCCATCCCCTGTAGGGAAATGGACCACCTCAAAAGTTTTGGGTTTTCACCTTTCATCTGCTTTAGCCATAGGAGGGGCTTGTGGTCAGTCTGAACTATGAAGTGAGTACCAAACAAGTATGGCCTCAGCTTCTTCAGGGCCCATACCACAGCAAAGGCCTCCCTCTCTATAGCTGACCAACGTTTCTCTCTAGGGGTCAGCCTTCTGCTAATAAAAGCTACTGGCTGGTCTTGACCTTCATCATTCAGTTGAGACAGTACAGCTCCCACACCCAGCTCAGAAGCATCTGTTTGGACAATGAACTTTTGGTGTAGTCTGGACTCTGTAAGATGGGGGCAGTGCACATGGCCTGCTTTAGGTCTTCAAATGCCTTTTGACAGCTAGCTGTCCACTGAACCTTTTTGGCATTTTCTTAGAGGTAAGATCATTCAAGGGGGTCACTATAGATCCATATCCCTTGACAAACCTCCTATAGTACCCAGTCAGGCCTAAGAAGGCTCTCACCTGTGTCTGGGTGGTTGGAGCAACCCATTCCAGTATGGTTTGGATTTTGCTCTGCAAAGGCTGAACCTGGCCTCCACCTACAAGGTGGCCCAGGTACACAACCTGACTCTGCCCTATCTGGCACTTGGTGGCCTTGATAGTGAGGCCTGCTTTCTGCAGAGCCTCTAAAACATTCCTGAGGTGGACCAGGTGATCCTGCCAGGAGGAACTAAAGACAGCAATATCATCTAGATAAGCTGAGCAATAAGTTTCCAACCCTGCCAGAACTTTATTCACCAACCTCTGAAAAGTGGCAGGTGCATTTTTCAATCCAAAGGGCATCACCACAAAGTGGTAGTGCCCACCAGGGGTCGAAAATGCTGTTTTGGCTTTTGCATCCTCAGCTAATCTGATTTGCCAGTAGCCAGCTGTGAGGTCAACTGTGCTTAGATACTTGGCTGAGGCCAAAGTATCAATCAGCTCATCTGCCCTTGGTATGGGATAGGCATCAGTCCTAGTGACTGCATTGAGGCCTCTGTAGTCTACACAAAACCTCATTTCTTTCTTACCACCCTGGGTATGAGGCTTGGGTACCAGGACTACTGGGCTAGCCCAAGGGCTATCTGAAGGCTCAATCACGCCTAACTCCAACATTTTCTGGACTTCAGTCCTGATACAGTCCCTGACATGGTCAGGTTGCCTGTAGATTTTATTCTTGACAGGCAGACTGTCCCCAGTGTCCACCTCATGGGTGCACCAGGTAGTCTGACTAGGGGTCAGGCTAAACATATGTCTAAACTGTTGCAGAACTTGTCTGCACTCAGTTTGCTGATGGTCAGTGAGGCTGCTTGCCAAAGCAACACCATCTACTGACCCATCATCAGGGTTCTGAGAGAGCAGGTCAGGGAGAGGGTCACTCTCCTCCTCCTGGTCCTCATCAGTTGCCATGAGCAAGCCCATGTCAGCCCTGTCAACATATGGCTTTAATCTGTTGACATGAAGCACCCTTAGGGGGCTCCTGGGAGTTCCAAGATTCACCAGATAGGTGACTTCTCCCTTCTGTTCAACTATTGTATGGGGGCCACTCCATTTGTCCTGGAGGGCTGCTGGGGCCACAGGCTCCAACACCCACACTTTCTGTCCTGGCTGGTATACAGTCAGCACAGCCTTTGGTCATGCCAAGCTTTTTGCAATTCTTGGCTGGCCTCCAGGTTTTTGGTTGCCTTTTTCATGTACTCTGCCATCCGGGAGCGGAGACCAAGTACATAGTCCATCACATCTTGTTTGGGGGCTTGAGAGGTAACTCCCAGCCCTCTTTTACCAAACATAGTGGACCTCTCACAGGATGCCCAAACAGAAGCTCAAATGGGCTGTAGCCAACCCCTTCTGTGGAACCTCTCTGTATGCAAACAAAAGGCAAGGAAGAAGAAGGTCCCATTTCCGCCTAAGCTTCTCTGGGAGTCCCTTAATCATTCCTTTCAAGGTTTTGTTGAAGCGTTCAACTAAACCATTGCATTGTGGGTGATAGGGAGTGGTGAACTTATAAGTTACACCACACTCCTTCCACATTGCTTTCAGATATCCTGACATGAAGTTGGTACCTCTGTCAGAAATGACCTCCTTTGGAAAACCCACTCTGGAGAAAACTCCAATGAGGGCTCTTGCCACCACAGGTGCTGTGGTGGTCCTCAGGGAATTGCCTCTGGGTACCTGGTGGCATGATCCACTACCACCAGGATAAATCTGTGCCCAGATGCAGTCTGAGGGTCAAGGGGACCAACAATGTCAATCCCTACCCTTTCAAAGGGTACCCCCACCACAGGTAGTGGTATCAGGGGGCCTTTGTTGTGCCACCTGCCTTACCACTGGCTTGGCAAGTGACACAGGAGCGACAAAACTCCTTTGTGTCCTCTGACATATGTGGCCAATGAAAATGTGGAGCAAGCCTGTCCCAGGTCTTGTTTTGGCCCAAGTGTCCTGCCAATGGGATATCATGTGCTAAGGTCAAGAGGAACCCCCTAAACTTCTGAGGTATTACCAACCTCCTGGTGGCTCCAGGGGCTGGGTCTCTACCCTCAGAATATAGGAGTCCCTCATCCCAATAAACTTTATGGGACCCACTAGCACTCCCAGCAGCCTCAGCAGCAGCCTGCTGTCTGAGGGGTTCAAGAGAGGGGCAGCACTGTTGCTCCTTGCTCAGATCTTCCCTGGAAGGGCCCCTGCCCCCAAGAACTCAACCTGGTCAGGTTCAAGTTCCTCTGGGGCAGTTCCTTCTTCAGGTTTGCTTCACCCCCCTCTGGAAGTGAATCCTTGATCTGAGACAGAGGGGAAGGCACTGCCTTAACCCTACTGCTCCTCCTCTTGGGAAGCATCTGGTCCATTGTTCCAGGATCCAGAGCTGGTTCAGTGTCATGCATTCTTGCTTGTGACCTGGTCACAGCAAATACCTCTGCAGGGATGCCCAACATCTCAGCATGAGTCCATAACTCTACTTCAGACCAGGCTGAAGTCTCTAGATCATTGCCCAATAGACATTCTACAGGGAGGTCTGCACTGACTACAACCTTCTTGAGGCCAGTTACCCCTCCCCAGGAGAAATTCACAACTGCCAGACTATGGTTGGTCTGGACATTGCTTGCATTGGTCACCTGGTACATTTCACCCAGGATGATCTGTCCAGGGTCCACTAGGTCCTCTGCCACCATGGTGACACTAGCACCTGTGTCCCTAAATGCCAAAGCCTGTTTGCCATTTATCAAAGGCTGCTGTTTGTACTTGCCCAGATTACTGGGGCTTACTAGGAAGGACATATCAATGTTTCCCTCACAAATCAGCATTGCCTGAGTGGTCACTCTGACTAGGTCAGAATCCACTTCAGAACCCAGGGTCAACCCTACTACACCCTTATTCTGAGTACCACCTCCACCAGTAGCTGAGCTAGGGGGCACAGTTGCCTTAGGGGCAGGAGTGGTGGTGGTTTGGTCTTTGGACTTGGTACAATCAGAAGTCCAGTGCCCTTTCTGTTTACAGAATTTGCACCAGGGCTTCTTTTGGCCTTTTCCCTTGTTGGACTGTGACTCCCCACCAGATGCAGATTTTTGGGGCCCTTGTGAAGACTTCTGGTCTTTTGACTTATCCCCACCTTTCTCAGGGCCTTTAGGATCTTGCTTCTTAGTGTCACCCCCTTGGTTCTGGGTTTTCTGCCTCACCCTGGTTCTGACCCATTTGTCTGCCTTCTTTCCCAATTCTTGGGGAGAGGTCAGATCAGAGTCCACCAGGTACTGATGCAACAACTGGTTCTGGCAATTATTTAGGATCTGTTCTCTCATCATCAGATTATACAATCCCTTGAAATCAGTAACCCTACTGCCAACCAGCCAACCCTCTAGAGCCTTGGTTGCACAATCAACAAAGTCAGTCCAGTCCTGAGTCTGTGCCTTCTGGGTATCTCTGAACTTTAACCTGTACTGCTCAGTGGTTAAGCCAAACCCATCTATCAGTGCACTCTTCAGGACCTCATAATCATCAGCATCCTCCTCTCTAACAGTGAGGAGCTTGTCTCTTCCTTTATCTGAAAAGGAGAGCCACAAGATTGCTGCCCACTGCTTTTGGGGGACCTGCTGTACTCTACAGGCCCTCTCCATAGCAGTTATCCACTTGTGGATATCATCCCCACTCTGGTAGGGAGGAACAACCTTGCTCAGGTTCCTATGGTCAGGAATGTATTCTCTGCCTCTAGGGACACTGTTGCTGCCACCAGGGGGTTCTAACCCCTCTTTTCTAGAAGCTCTCTGGATCTCCAGGGCTTCTCTATCCAGTGCCAACTGCTTGGTTCTGAGGGCCACTCTGGCTTCCTCATACTGGAGCAGTTTGCACCTTCTCTCAGAGGAGGTCTCTCTTAAGGAAAAGTATGAGCTCCTCTGCTGGACAAATTCTCTGCCAGAGTGATAAGAGTGGTCAGATTCCCTGGAAGGGGATCTGTTCCTCTCCTCCTCTCTGTCAGTTCTCTTATGGAGAATTCCTCTGTCCTTTTCAGGCCCCTTGGAGCCTGGCCCTTCAATCACAGAGTCTTGGTCATTCTGATTTTCATCATCTGCTCCAGATACTATGACTGACCCACCCACTGATTCAAACCCTTTAGCTCCTAGAGCCAATCTAAGGTCATCTGCTGTCAGCAGATCTATCAGGTGGAGTGTTGAGGGACTCTGTCCTATCCTCAGGTGTCTGTCAACACACATGGCTCTCAAGTCAGAGAAAGCCATGTCCTTATACTGAGGCTGAGTGGATCCACTGGGTCCACCCTTTAAGGACATTCTAGTGTTGTGCAGTGTTGTACTACCTACACTAGTTTGTGGCCTACTGATCCTAGCTTGAGCTGTGGAAAGGGTGTGTTATCCCTTGGCACACAGCTCTAAGTTCAGTAGAACTTATTGATACTAAGCTTGACTTTATATGTACCTTGAGTACCTATAATGGTTTTCAGTTAGTAATTCAAATAGAGATTTTCTGGTAAAACAATGGCAAGCTGGAATCCCATCGCTGCCCACCAATGTGAGAAGTTGGCCTGGTATATGCTGTTCACTAATTAAAGTGGACACCTTGCACCAGGGCAAATCGACTCTTATGGTAGATAGGTTTAAGACAACCTTTTAAAGAAAGCTATCCTAGTGGTAGCTGTGGAGAGCAGCCTTCAGGCTAAGTCTCGGAGGAATGTAAAGCAGCTTGTTTTACCATATAATCTCTTGAATCACCAAATGAAAAGACACCACACAGGTATATATATCAAATATATATGTATTTATTTCTAAATAACTCTCTACTAATCTCTTTATGAGATTAGAAGACAAACATATGCACAAATCAACGTTTCACAATAAGTTAAGCACAAAATATGGCTGGGGCCCTAGGGGCGTACCAGACCATATACTAAGTAAGAGACTTAGGGACAACGACTTGCAGGGAGACAAGGCCTAGGGCCTTCAGAAGTGCTGGGGCCTCACGAAACCACCCAAGGCAGGTAAGTAAAGGACCCACGGGGGACGCGTGCAGTGTGGATACACAGGCGCGAATCGCCATTAACTTCAATGGGGCAAGTCGCGGTTGGAAATAAAGAGTTTTAGGATACTTCGGGAGAACCTACAAGCAAGTCACTTACAGGGTAAGTAGTTCTAGGGCCCACACCCACAGGAGCACCGTAGTGCTGGAGTTACCTCACCCAGGGAAGCCGGGTGCACAGGTGTCCTTTGGTGTCGGGTCGCGGCGTCGTTTTCAATGGCGAACAAAGAAGACTTGCTGCTTGCGGGAGCTGAACAAGTGTCCGGTGGAATCCAAGCCTGGATTCTGAAGAAGGATGACCTGAAAGCAGAGGGGACAGTGTTCAAAGTCACTTGGCAGTGACCCGGGGCAAGGAAGATGGATGCCCACCGTCGTCGGTCGCTTCAGGTCGGTTGCGGGTGCCTTGACTCTTCAGCCACGTGGTCCAGGAGGCGTCGACGACGACCAGAAGCTGGATTCGGTGTGTCCCTCGACGTCTGCAGCTGACTGCGGTGTCGGCAACTCGATCAGAGCCAACAAGCCTTGGCAGCCGCAAGTCTCGGGGAGATGAAGAAAAGTCGATGGCGCAGACCAGCAAGGTCTGAGGGACTCACCCAGCGAGGGTAAGTCAGGGCAGGCCTGGAGCAACCAGGGGAGCCCTTTGGTTTCTTTAAGAAGTCTTCTGGGGACCCACAAGCCAGCGGGCAAGGGATCGCAAAGACACCTCAGGCGGAATCACTCAACAGGGGCCCACGGTCACTCGGGACGGTGTAGGCCTCTGATCTTCGGAGGGATTCCTGCTGGAGGTCGGGACCACACGTGGTCCAAAGCACAGGTTCGTAGAACATTGTGAAAAGGTTGCACTCGACAATAGTGCATGGTACCCAGGGGTCACGGTTCCTCGTTACTCGTGGGGTCCACTTGCCTCAGCTTCGCTGGGGACTCACGATGGCCTGGGAGAGGTCAGGAAATCCACTTCCTGGGCTGCAGGGACTTCGGACTCCGGCGGGAGCGGCGTAGTTTGCGACCGTCGTTGTCGTTTTTGGTGCCTGCCAAGCAGGGGAGTCACTCCTTGACTCCAAGGGAGATTCTTCTGTCTTCCAAAGGTAGTGGAACGTCGAAGGGCCAGGATTCTTCTGTAGAGCGTCGTCCAGGGGTTATCTGCTTTGCAATGGCAAGGTTCCCCTCTTATACTAAAAAGAGGGGATGGACTAGCTCTATGACCCCACCTATGGGAGGGTCAAGGGAGGGGGTGGCTACACCCACTTCCCCTTTGTCCAGTTTCGCGCCAGAGCAGGGGCAGGTAGCCCCTGAGCTGGTTTGAACTGGCATATGCACAGAGGAGCCTTCTGCTCCCCCAGTGCAGGACTTCAAAGCACTCTAAGAGTGCACCCACCCAGCCCCAATACACTAAACCCTGTCTGGAAGGTGGTTACACCTCCCTGTGACAGGATGCCTATTGTTGGGCTTCCTCCACTGCGAGTTTCGGTCATCAGCAGGAGGGCAGCCCAGTGTCTGTGACTGGTGGCATCCATTTTGTGATGCCAGGGCTCTTTAGGATTCTACCGCGTTTCCACAGCAGGTACATGTCTTATCCCTCTAGAAGGGTGGAATGCTACCCCCGCCGCCAAGATTGGCGGGGGGTAGTATTCCAAGATGTTTGACACCAAACACGACATGTTTTGATGCAGCCATTCCAAAGTTAGCATTTACCGCGAGGATATAATGCACTTAAATAGTATATGGTTTAACCGCATCCACAAACAGCACCAGAGAATAGACTCTGAGAGCTGCAGAGGGGCCCTGCTCAGGCAGAGGCACCCCCTCACATAGAAGCCAAGCACCCTGCCCTCAGGATTGATAGGGCCTGCCTTAGGGGTGACTGATAGGTTTATATGTGTGTGCAGGAGAGATATAGGTAACCTATATCTCAGTGAGGGGTGCTAGCACCACCTCACCCAGGCTGCAGTAGCAGGCCTGTGGTGTCAGATTTAGACTGCTTCCCAGGGGTGGCATAACACATGCTGCAGCCCCTGGGAGGCCTGTGAAGTACCTATGCCCTTGGCACCTAAGGTACCATATACTAGGGACTCATAAGGCACCACAGTATCCAATCACTAGTGCACCTAGAGTGCACTCCATGTCGTTTAGAGAGAACAGAGAGGCTGGGGCCCTGATTGGCAGGGACCCAGCCAGACTATAGCCAGAAACCAGTGCTAACATCAGAAAAAAAGTGGGGGCAACATAAGAGGCAGATCCTACTCTCCTACACTCTTGTTACTGTTTGTACTCACCTAACACAAGGCCTCTTGTTACTTTTTGTACTCACTGTACACACAGTCTCTTGTTACTCTCTGTACTCACCATACACACAGCCTCTTGTTACTGTCTGTACTCACTGGACACACAGCCTCTTGTTACTCTCTGTACTCACCACACACACAGCCTCTTGTTATGCTCTGTACTCACCACACACACAGCCTCTTGTTACTCTTTGCACTCACCACACACACAGCCTCTTGTTTCTTTCTGTACTCACCTCGCACACAGCCTCTTGTTACTCTCTGTACTCACCACACACACAGCCTGTTACTATCTGTACTCACCACACATACAGCCTCTTGTTACTCTCTGTACTCACCTGACACACAGCCTCTTGTTACTCTCTGTACTCACCACACACCAGCTCTTGTTACTGTCTGTACTCACCTGACACACATCCTCTTGTTACTTTCTCTACTCACCTGACACAGCCTCTTGTTACTTTCTGTACTCATCACACACACAGCCTCTTGTTACTCTTTGTACTCACCTGACACAGCCTCTTGTTACTCTCTGTACTCACCACACATAGCCTCATGTTACTCTCTGTACTCACCTGACACACAGCCTCTTGTTACTCTCAGTACTCACTACACACCGCCTCTGTTGCTGTCTGTACTCACCTGAACACACAGCCTCTTGTTACTGTCTGTACTCACCACACACACAGCCTGTTGTTACTCTCTGTACTCACCCCACACACAGCCTCTTGTTACTGCCTATACTCACCACACACACAGCCTCTTGTTACTGTCTCTACTCACCACACACATCCTCTTCTTACTTTCTGTACTCACCTGATGCACAGCCTCTTGTTACTGTCTGTACTCACCACACACACAGCCTGTTACTCTCTGTACTCACCTGACACACAGCCTCTTGTTACTCTCTGTACTCACCTGACACACAACCTTTTGTTACTCTCTGTACTCACCACACACCGCCACTTGTTACTGTCTGTACTCACCTGACACACAGCCTCTTGTTACTGTCTGTACTCACCACCCACACAGCCTCTTGTTACTCTCTGTACTCACCTGACACACAGCCTCTTGTTACTCTCTGTACTCACCTGGCACAGCACCTTGTTATTGTCTGTACTTACCACACAAAGCCTCTTGTTACTCTCTATACTCACCTGACACACAGCCTCTTGTTACTCTCTGTACTCACCACACACACAGCCTCTTGTTACTATCTGTACTCACCAAACACACAGCCTCTTGGTAATCTCTGTACTCACCACACCCACAGCCTCTTGTTATTCTTTGTACTCACCTGACACTCAGCCTCTTGTTGCTCTCTGTACTCACCACACACACAGCCTCTTGTTACTGTCTGTACTCACTACACACAAAGCCTCTTTTTACTCTCTGAACTCACCTGACACACAGCCTCTTGTTACTGTCTGTAATCAATACACACACAGCCGCTTGTTAATCTCTGTACTCACCACACACACAGCCTCTTGTTACTCTTTGTACTCACCACACACACAGCCTCTTGTTTCTTTCTGTACTCACCTGGCACACAGCCTCTTGTTACTCTCTGTACTCACCACACACACAGCCTCTTGTTACTCTCTGTACTCACCTGACACACAGCCTCTTGTTACTATCTGTACTCACCACACATACAGCCACTAATTACTCTCTGTACTCACCTGACACACAGCCTCTTGTTACTCTCTGTACTCACCACACACCAGCTCTTGTTACTGTCTGTACTCACCTGACACACAGCCTCTTGTTACTTTTTGTACTCACCTGACACAGCCTCTTGTTACTTTCTGTACTCATCACACACACAGCCTCTTGTTACTCTTTGTACTCACCTGACACAGACTCTTGTTACTCTCTGTACTCCCCACACACAGCCTCTTGTTACTCTCTGTACTCACCTGACACACAGCCTCTTGTTACTCTCTGTACTCACCTGACACAGCCTCTTGTTACTCTCTGTACTCACTACACACGCAGCCTCTTGTTACTCTTTGTACTCACCTGACACAGCCTCTTGTTACTCTCTCTACTCACTACACACAGCCTCATGTTACTCTCTGTACTCACCTGACACACAGCCTCTTCTTACTCTCTGTACTCACTACACACCGCCTCTTGTTGCTGTCTGTGCTCACCTGAACACACAGCCTCTTGTTACTGTTTGTACTCACCACACACACAGACTCTTATTACTCTCTGTACTCACAACACACATAGCCTCTTCTTACTGTCTGTACTCACCACACACCGCCTCTTGTTACTATCTGTACTCACCTGACACACAGCCTGTTGTTACTATCTGTACTCACCACACACACAGCCTCTTGTTACTCTCTGTACTCACCTGACACACAGCCTCTTGTTACTTTCTGTACTCACCTGACACAGCTTCTTGTTACTCTCTGTACTCACCACACACACAGCCTCTTGTTACTCTTTGTACTCAACTGACACAGCCTCTTGTTACTCTCTGTACTCACCCCACACAGCCTCATGTTACTCTCTGTACTCACCTGACACAGCCTCTTCTTACTCTCTGTACTCACTACACACAGCCTCATGTTACTATCTGTACTCACCTGACACACAGCCTGTTGTTACTATCTGTACTCACCACACACACAGCCTCTTGTTACTCTCTGTACTCACCTGACACACAGCCTATTGTTACTTTCTGTACTCACCTGACACAGCTTCTTGTTACTCTCTGTACTCACCACACACACAGCCTCTTGTTACTCTTTGTACTCAACTGACACAGCCTCTTGTTACTCTCTGTACTCACCACACACAGCCTCATGTTACTCTCCCTACTCACTACACACCGCCTCTTGTTGCTGTCTGTACTCAATACACACCGCCTCTTGTTGCTGTCTGTACTCACCTGAACACACAGCCTCTTGTTACTCTCTGTACTCACCACACGCACAGCCTCTTGTTGCTCTCTGTACTCACCTGACATACAGCCTCTTGTTACTTTCTGTAACCACCTGACACACAGCCTCGTGTTACTGTTTGTACTCACCTAACACAATGCCTCTTGTTACTTTTTGTACTCACTGGACACACAGTCTCTTGTTACTCTTTGCACTCACCACACACACAGCCTCTTGTTTCTTTCTGTACTCACCTCGCACACAGCCTCTTGTTACTCTCTGTACTCACCACACACACAGCCTGTTACTATCTGTACTCACCACACATACAGCCTCTTGTTACTCTCTGTACTCACCTGACACACAGCCTCTTGTTACTCTCTGTACTCACCACACACCAGCTCTTGTTACTGTCTGTACTCACCTGACACACATCCTCTTGTTACTTTCTCTACTCACCTGACACAGCCTCTTGTTACTTTCTGTACTCATCGAACACACCGCCTCTTGTTACTCTCTGTACTCACCACACACACAGCTTCTTATTACTCTCTGTACTCACAACACACACAGCCTGTTGTTACTGTCTGTACTCACCACACAGACAGCCTCTTGTTACTGTCTCTACTCACCACACACATAGCCTCTTCTTACTGTCTGTACTCACCACACACCGCCTCTTGTTACTATCTGTACTCACCTGACACACAGCCTGTTGTTACTATCTGTACTCACCACACACACAGCCTCTTGTTACTCTCTGTACTCACCTGACACACAGCCTCTTGTTACTTTCTCTACTCACCTGACACAGCTTCTTGTTACTCTCTGTACTCACCACACACACAGCCTCTTGTTACTCTTTGTACTCAACTGACACAGCCTCTTGTTACTCTCTGTACTCACCACACACAGCCTCATGTTACTCTCCCTACTCACTACACACCGCCTCTTGTTGCTGTCTGTACTCAATACACACCGCCTCTTGTTGCGGTCTGTACTCACCTGAACACATAGCCTCTTGTTACTGTCTGTACTCACCAAACACACAGCCTCTTGTTACTCTCTGTACTCACCACACGCACAGCCTCTTGTTACTCTCTGTACTCACCTGACATACAGCCTCTTGTTACTTTCTGTAACCACCTGACACACAGCCTCTTGTTACTGTTTGTACTCACCTAACACAAGGCCTCTTGTTACTTTTTGTACTCACTGTACACACAGTCTCTTGTTACTCTCTGTACTCACCATACACACAGCCTCTTGTTACTGTCTGTACTCACTGGACACACAGCCTCTTGTTACTCTCTGTACTCACCACACACACAGCCTCTTGTTACGCTCTGTACTCACCACACACACAGCCTCTTGTTACTCTTTGCACTCACCACACACACAGCCTCTTGTTTCTTTCTGTACTCACCTCGCACACAGCCTCTTGTTACTCTCTGTACTCACCACACACACAGCCTGTTACTATCTGTACTCACCACACATACAGCCTCTTGTTACTCTCTGTACTCACCTGACACACAGCCTCTTGTTACTCTCTGTACTCACCACACACCAGCTCTTGTTACTGTCTGTACTCACCTGACACACATCCTCTTGTTACTTTCTCTACTCACCTGACACAGCCTCTTGTTACTTTCTGTACTCATCACACACACAGCCTCTTGTTACTCTTTGTACTCACCTGACACAGCCTCTTGTTACTCTCTGTACTCACCACACATAGCCTCATGTTACTCTCTGTACTCACCTGACACACAGCCTCTTGTTACTCTCAGTACTCACTACACACCGCCTCTGTTGCTGTATGTACTCACCTGAACACACAGCCTCTTGTTACTGTCTGTACTCACCACACACACAGCCTGTTGTTACTCTCTGTACTCACCCCACACACAGCCTCTTGTTACTGCCTATACTCACCACACACACAGCCTCTTGTTACTGTCTCTACTCACCACACACAGCCTCTTCTTACTTTCTGTACTCACCTGATGCACAGCCTCTTGTTACTGTCTGTACTCACCACACACACAGCCTGTTACTCTCTGTACTCACCTGACACACAGCCTCTTGTTACTCTCTGTACTCACCTGACACACAACCTTTTGTTACTCTCTGTACTCACCACACACCACCACTTGTTACTGTCTGTACTCACCTGACACACAGCCTCTTGTTACTGTCTGTACTCACCACCCACACAGCCTCTTGTTACTCTCTGTACTCACCTGACACACAGCCTCTTGTTACTCTCTGTACTCACCTGGCACAGCACCTTGTTATTGTCTGTACTTACCACACAAAGCCTCTTGTTACTCTCTATACTCACCTGACACACAGCCTCTTGTTACTCTCTGTACTCACCACACACACAGCCTCTTGTTACTATCTGTACTCACCAAACACACAGCCTCTTGTTACTGTCTGTAATCAATACACACACAGCCTCTTGTTAATCTCTGTACTCACCACACACACAGCCTCTTGTTACTGTCTGTACTCACTACACACAAAGCCTCTTTTTACTCTCTGAACTCACCTGACACACAGCCTCTTGTTACTGTCTGTAATCAATACACACACAGCCTCTTGTTAATCTCTGTACTCACCACACACACAGCCTCTTGTTACTCTTTGTACTCACCACACACACAGCCTCTTGTTTCTTTCTGTACTCACCTGGCACACAGCCTCTTGTTACTCTCTGTACTCACCACACACACAGCCTCTTGTTACTCTCTGTACTCACCTGACACACAGCCTCTTGTTACTATCTGTACTAACCACACATACAGCCACTAATTACTCTCTGTACTCACCTGACACACAGCCTCTTGTTACTCTCTGTACTCACCACACACCAGCTCTTGTTACTGTCTGTACTCACCTGACACACAGCCTCTTGTTACTTTCTGTACTCACCTGACACAGCCTCTTGTTACTTTCTGTACTCATCACACACACAGCCTCTTGTTACTCTTTGTACTCACCTGACACAGCCTCTTGTTACTCTCTGTACTCACCACACACAGCCTCATGTTACTCTCTGTACTCACCTGACACACAGCCTGTTTTACTCTCCATACTCACTACACACCGCCTCTGTTGCTGTCTGTACTCACCTGAACACACAGCCTCTTGTTACTGTCTGTACTCACCACACACACAGCCTGTTGTATTCTGTTGTAATCCAAACTCCTCTTTCAAGGCTTCAAAAGATCGGAACCCCTGTCCATCAAAAAGTTGACCCAATTGCAAGACACCCTTGCGCTACCAGCTTTTACCAATAGAGTCATGAAATATGTCGGGCAGAGTGGGATTGCCCCACAATTTCATATATGAATGCAACGCTGGAACAGAGTAGTCCTTACGGATATCCTGCCATATCCTAGTGATGTCCCTTATGATCTTAAACCTGACCCATTTGTAGTAGTTCGGGTCTGCCGTTTTATAAAGAAGTAATCCAGCATTAGGTCCACAAACCAATTGATATGAAAGCCAAATGAAGTTAGTATCAGGCCCATCAAGTAAACTTCGAATTCAGCCGGCAAATGCAGCCCAAAAATAAAGTCTAAAATCTGGAAGCTTAAACCCCCTTGTTTATACAGTAATTTAATGTACCTAAGAGCTCTTCTTGCACGTCTGTAGCCCCAAATAAAGCTGCCTACTACGCTATCTAACCGCTTAAAAAATGAGCATGGGACCCTTAAAGGAATTGTCAGAAAAAATACAAACATTTCGGTAGGATGTTCATTTTATCTATATTACACCTCCCGTATATACTGAGTGGGAGCCGATGCCAACTTCGTGGTTTTGCCGTAATAGTTTTGAGCAGTGGTTCATAGTTCAAAGAGACCACTTCTTCCACTCGACTACTTAGACATACTCCCAAATATACTGCTGTTGTTGTGATTCCTGGCAATTGTTTAACCGTTGTGGGCTG
Source organism: Calotriton arnoldi (assembly GCA_963921515.1). Lineage (NCBI taxonomy): Eukaryota > Metazoa > Chordata > Amphibia > Caudata > Salamandridae > Calotriton > Calotriton arnoldi. The sequence continues at coordinate 803,336 of CAWUFW010009153.1, forward strand.
ATAGTTTAGAATAGTTTGGGTTTTGTTCACATTTAGTTTGTATCCTGAAAACGAGCCAAAACGCTGTGCTTCTTGCGTGATTTCAACTATAGCCTCATCTGGACTAGAAGAAAAAATGGCGATGTCGTCCGCGTACGCGGTTAGTTTAAGTTCCATACCGCTGAGCAAAACTGGGCAAATCCTTGTATTTTGCAACAAATGTCTTATAAAGGGCTCAATATATAGTGCAAACAATAATGGGGATAGCGGACATCCCTGCCGCATGCCCCTTCTGATAGGAAAATGAGCAGATGTAAGACCATTCAGCTTCAGAGCTGCTATCGGATTGTTATACAATTTTTGAATTGCCGAGATTAACCTTTGACCGAGACCGAATGATGACATAATTGGCCATAGTGCTCCCCAGGCAACTCGGTCAAAGGCCTTCTCTGCATCCAACATTAACATCCCCATTTGCTGATTTAATTGACCAGAAACGTCAAATGCAGCAATTGCTGTATTAATATGTGCTGCTGTGTCTCTTCCGGGGACGAAACCATGTTGTTGTTCCGACACTAACTGATGTATAGTCAAGGCCAGCCGAGAAGCTAGAATTTTAGAAAAAAATTTGCGTCTGCATTAATCAATGATATGGGGCGATACGAGCCCATTTCCTCTACCGGTTTCCCCTTTTAGGGAAAACTATAATATTAGTAATTTTCCAAGTGGAAGGAACATCCTCCCCTTTCATGATATTATTAAACAATATAGTGAAAACTGGTACCAAAATGTCCTTAAAGTTTTTATAAAATTCCAATGGGATAGTATCTTCACCAACCGCCTTACCAGTTGGTAAAGAGCTCAGCGCTAGCTCAACCTCCCCAGATTCAACATCTCTTTGCAAACATTCATAATCCATTGGATTCAAAACCGGTAGCTCAGACTCCTGCATATAGTCCAGAGTTGATTGTATACTAGGAGGCACTGACTCATCATATAAGTCAGCATAAAAGAATCTAAATTGTTCTACTATGTCTTCTGATCTAGTATAGAATAGACCATCTCCGCCTTTTATTGTTTTGATATAAGATCTGGCCCTTTGATCAGCAATCTGAGTAGCTAACAGACGACCTATTCACTCTCCATATTCATATTGCTTAGACTTATATTTGTGGTATCTAGAAGCTACTTTATCCACTAACCCTCGATTAAGTTTGGCTCTAACTTCCACCAGGCGCCAGTATATTCGCTGTTCCGCCGCATTTTTAGTACAATAGCTCTTGCATGTTGTTGCTCTAGCTCTAATAACAACTTATGTTCCTGCTCCTTCTCCCTATCAGCCTGATGCTTCTGCCTTAAAATAAACTGCAGTGTGGCCCCTCTAACAAACGCCTGCAAACAATCCCATACCACTGCAATAGCCGTAGTTCCCCTGTTATTCTCTAGGTATTCCCGTAAAATATCCCGCATAAATTTCCCATATTCAGGGTTGCTTAAAAGATGTCTAGGAAGTGTAAATTCCCTAAGTGGCTCCTTATCGCCCGCAAGATCTGTACGGTTAACATCACCGGATTGTGATCCGATGTAATCTTTGGACATACTTCGATAGTTGATTTATCCAGCATGGTTCTTTTAACAAAAATCATATCAATTCGGGAATAATGTTTATGCGGGGATGAATAAAATGTAAACCCAGGGTCAGTTGGATTTAGGCTCCTCCAAGCATCCTCCAACTGATGCAAATGAAGGAGTTCCAAAATTGCAGCCCTAGTCCTATCCATTCTAGCCCGTTGTGCTGTATTGGTAGTATCGATCTTCTTGTCAATTATACAATTAAAATCCCCCATTACTATCAAGTCGCCAGCCCAATCCAACAGTTCAGAACATATAAAATGATTAGTTTCCGGACAATCCATATTTGAGCCATAAACCACACATATGGTAGTTTTTCGTCCCCTTATCAGTAATTGAGCGATTGCCCATCTACCTTTAGAGTTGGCTAGTCTACGTATTATTGTTGCTCTACAGTTTTTCGACTTTAATATAGCTACCCCTCGAATAGAGACTACCTGTGACGTGCATACCAATAAGTCAAATCCAATCTGTTTAAGCTGCATTCTATCCTTGAAAGCTATATGTGTCTCTGTAAGACCCAGTATATGGGGTTTAAAAGCGCAAAGCTCCTCCATTACTAATCGTCATTTCCTGGCCTGATTAAGCCCTGCTACATTCCAGCACATGCATTTAAAGTCAGACATTAGATCCTGGTTGTAAACTCGCTTTAATTGCTTCCCCCCTTGTTTCATAGTCCTTTCCCTTTTGTACTTCCAATAATATTCTACCTAAATATATTAAAGTGTGGCTATTTAACCCCCCCTCCCCCCCAATCCCCTCCTCCCCTCTGGCCGCTCCACCCAGTCGACCGGCAACAGCCAACTACCATTCTCTGCCTGCCACCCACCCCTCCTAACCCACCCCTGTACCTACAAGAAGGAATCACCCCTTCCTCTGCTGTCCTCACTGACAGCTTTAAGAATGCACCCCACCTTCCCTGAGCCCCACCAATCCATACCCCCCACCGCCCCCAGTGGTATGTGCAAATGTAAGAAGGCAGGTACAGTTGCAAAGAAAAATTAAAGACCAAGAAAGAAAAAAGTAAGAGTTGCAAAGCAGGCATAACCAGATAGCAAAAGTTAACATAAAGTGTTAATTTCATCTCTGTTACCCATGCCGTACCATCTTTACTTTAAGCAATCATTTTCTAAAGTCCGACTGCCACTTGGCTAAAGCTGTTTTTGCCTCTACTTCAGTAAAAAAAATGTGACTGGCCATTTTTAATAATCTTAAGGCGGGCAGGCTCTTGCAAAAACACTTGGGAGCAGACTGTTTTAAGAGGATCCATTAGTTGCCACAGCCTCCAACGTTTATCCATCGTGAGTTTGCACAAATCAGAGCGTGCGAATATGGAAATGTTATCCAACTTAACAGGAGCTGCTGGCCGTGCCTTTAATTAGATTGCCTGTTGCAACAGAAAGTTGCCCAGAAACACCAATATTGGTCTTGAATAGTTAGGCCTAGCCTGTTTCCCGTGCTGTATAGTCAGAGGCAGTCTATGCACCCGCAAATGTAAATCCGGATTTGTAAAGCGCGCACTACTCACCCTTACGGGTCTCAAGGCGCTGGGGGCCGTCATGGAAATTAAGTGAGCTATTGCCCAGAGTCACAAAGTGCTGAGCTGAGCTGCCGCCGGAGCCGGGGACCGAACCGTGAGCCCTGTGCTCCGAAGTCAGCTGCCCTGGCCGCTGCACCACACCTCTTCCCGCTGTACTTGCGTGTCCATATCCCAATCCGCCAGATCTGGGAATGCTTTTTGAAACAAGCTAACAATGTAGGCCCGAGGGTCGGAGCCTTCGGACCCTTCCAGAATGCCAAAGATCCTTAAGTTCTGACGCCGTTGGCGATTTTCGAGATCTTCAATTTTGGCCTGCATAAGCATATTTTGGGATTCCTGTGTCTTGCTTACAATCGTAGTGTGTGTATTAACCTCTTCCACTGCTGTAACACGGTCCTGCAATTCCGTAACCTCTGAAGAGAGCAGAGCAACCTTTGAAGTGACCTCCCCAGTACTTGTTTTATCTCACTACTGTCCGCCTTGGCCTGTCGATAATATTCTTGAGCTTCCGCTCTCTGGGCAGTTAATGCCTGCAGTATTATAGACAATGATGGTTCCTCACAGTTACTCGAGTGAGAGCCCCTTTCAATGTCCGCTGTGGGCGCTGTTATAGATACAGATGCAGAGCTACCGGTCTGCTCCGCATATGAGGAAAGAGCCTCTGGAGCTGTGAGAATCCTAGTTGTTGAAAATACTGGAGTTGTTGAAATTGTTACCGGTGCTATAGCCGACGTTGCGAGTGATACTGAAAGACACTGAGAGCCCCCATTCAGACTGCCTCTGCCCCCATCAAGATTAGCAGGACCATCTGTCTGTGGTGTAGAACCCCCATGATTGGATGTGTTGCTTATTTGCTCGGCATCAACTTCAACTACCGCTCTGGCCACTCCAGCAACCTCCATATTGCCGGTATTAGATAGTCTCGAGATAATAGCTTTAACATCGCCCTTTGAGGCCACCCACTTCCGCAAGGGGCTGATCCCAGTACCAATACCAGGCTTTGTGCTGTATGCCACAGAGTCCTTTAATCGTCCAACAGCAGCAGCAACTTGGGGTTTAACGCCACCACCCCGGCCCTTGCCTCCTTTAGTTGCTTTCGTTGCTTTAGCCGCTTTCGGACCTTTCGCTTTTGTGCCTTTGCCCCCACTTAGAGGAGTGCATTTCTGAATGCAGGGCTCCCCCACCTTAGTATTCGGGTAGGTCTGGGTGACTTGCTGATTTACGTCGCCGCCCTGTAGGTCATTCTGTGCATTTCCCAAGCAGATTCCAGTTTCAGATTCCTCTATATCCACTATGTCCACAATATCAGAAGATTCGCCAAAGATTAAAATGTCTTTAGTCTGATATTCTATGGGGCCTGATCGTTCCGCTATCTCAGAAGTGCCACCAATAAGCGAATTTCTATCCTCTGTGCTGGCACTGTTTAACTCATATTGCATGTGTATCTGCATTAGATTCTCAGCATTCTCCTCGGAGTTATCAGATTCACAGTAGGTCCCCCTGCTTATACCATTATTATCACCTCCATCTGCCTGACTCATCATGTTCTTAACCACACCGGCCAAATCTCTTTCTTCACAAGTTTCATAAACTTCTTGACATTCAGAGCCAGATTCCAACACAAGAGGCAGTGGTAGCACAGCAGTATGAGAAGTGGTATGAGAAGCAAATCTTTCCTCACCTTCCTCAACTGCTGCATTAAGCATATCAGCCATCACAAGACCCGGGATGGAGTTCTCCGACCCGCAGGACCGTAGCAATCCAACTGCTCTGCCCGAGCGCAGAAGTCGTTGAATCGGTTTGCCTAATTGCGAGTCAGAGCCTGGCCCTGGCCCAGGTGCTGCCTCTGAAGTCCGTGGTGAATCCGCAGTCCCTGTTCTGTTACTCCTGTTACAGCTGTTACTGCCATCTCCTCCATTGCCGGCTGCAGCGGAGGCCTCTGTACGGCCGCGTCCCTTTACGGTGCGTTGCGGGCCATGCCTGTCTCTTGAGCCGCCGCCAGTCCTGCCGCCAACCTCCGCCTGATGCCTTGAGTGGGAGAGCTTGTTGTCATGGGAATCGTCACCCGTATCGCACTCCTCCGTGCCGCTCGTCCAGCGAGGATTAGGTCCCGCAGTTGCCCGAACCGGCACATCAGCAGTAAGTTTGCCGCTCTATACTTGCTCTATGCTTGCACTGTACTCGCCGATAATATTCCACTTTGGGGGCGGGAGATACGCATCAGCGGCTAGCCCAGGGAAACCTCAGGGAGAGGCATCCTCAGACGCGGAGTTGATCCGCCATCTTCCTTCATCATTCTAGAATTGCATTTTCTGAAAACTTTTTAAGTATTTGCAAGTAAGGGACTATTTTGTACGAGGTCAGAGGCTTTTAGAGCTGACAAACACCCCAGAAGTATTATCAACACTATTAACAACTGTTGGTCGAGGAACTATTGGTAAAGTTTATCAGAAGTTGTTAGCACCTGCTAGCGATGATGGACTACTGGTTTCAGAGCAACTTAGTCGGATTTTTCAAATTGAGATAACTCAGGGGGAACTACAGGATTCGCTGGAGTGTATAGACACAGCTATTACATCAGTTAATTTAAAACTTCAACAGCATCGGATAATATTTATGTTATACTATACTCCTGAACGTATATCTAAATGGGCCACTACCCAATCTTTAGCCAAATCAAAATGTCCAACATGTCAATTGTACGCTGCACACTTAAATCATATGTTCGTGACATGTCCAAGGCTGAATATATTCTGGGCAGAGGTAACTTCTGCACTTATAACGGTGATTGGGCATGATGTTCAGATCACCGAGAAGGAAATAATTTTAGGGTTATACGAGATATGGGCTGTTATATGAGACCTTTCATTTCTATTTTCATAGCTTGTGCTCGTTTATGTATTGCCCGAGTATGGATTCAAAACATGAGTCCAAGAATTAATGAATTTTGGGTTTTACTTCGACAATTATATGAAATGGAATTAGCAGTAGCCAAAGCTAGAGGTCCACGAGCTTGGCTTAAATTTAAAAAGGTGTGGTCCAGTCTTCATTGGGATTGATTATTGTATTTTATGTTTTTCTCTCCTGGTATGTCGGCATAATTTTTATTAAGTTTTGACTGATGATATTGCTTTCTCATCTTATATATATATCGGTTCCCTCTTGGATTATGTATGTTTAAATATTTGATATGAGATGTTTCCTTTTTTTCCTTGTTTTATGTTGATATGTTGTTACTTTGAAGTAAACTTATGGCTAAATAATTTTTTTTTTTAAAACCACACAGCCTCTTGTTACTCTCTGTACTCACCCCACACACAGCCTCTTGTTACTGTCTATACTCACCAAACACACAGCCTCTTGTTACTGTCTCTACTCACCACACACACAGCCTCTTCTTACTTTCTGTACTCACCTGATGCACAACCTCTTGTTACTTTCTGTACTCACCACACACACAGCCTCTTGTTACTCTCTGTACTAACCTGACACACAGCCTCTTGTTACTCTCGTTACTCACCAAACACCGCCTCTAGTTACTGTCTGTACTCACCTGACACACAGCCTCTTGTTACTGTCTGTACTCACCACATACACAGCCTCTTGTTACTCTCTGTACTCACCTGACACACAGCCTCTTGTTACTCTCTGTACTCACCATACACAAAGCCTCTTGTTACTCTCTATACTCACCACACACACAGCCTCTTGTTACTCTCTGTACTCCCCACACATGCAGCCTCATGTTACTCTCTGTACTCACCTGACACACAGCCTCATGTTACTCTCTGTACTCACCTACACACACAGCCTCTTGTTACTCTCTGTACTCACAACTGACACACAGCCTCTTGTTACTCTCTGTACTCACCTGACACACAGCCTCTTGTTACTGTCTGTACTTACCACACAAACAGCCTCTTGTTACTCTTTGTACTCACCTGACACAGCCTCTTGTTACTGTCTGTACTCAACTACACAAACAGCCTCTTGTTACTCTCTGTACTCACCACACACACACAGCTTCTTGTTACTCGCTGTACTCACCACACACACAGCTTCTTGTTACTCGCTATTCTCACCACACACACAGCTTCTGGTTACTCGCTGTACTCACCTGACACACAGCCTCTTGTTACTGTCTGTACTCTCCTGTCACACAGGCTCTTTTTACTCTCTGTACTCACCTACACACAGCCTCTTGTTACTGTCTGTACTCACCTGACTCACAGCCTCTTCATACTCTCCGTACTCACCTGACACACGGCCTCTTGTTACTCTCTGTACTCACCACACACACACAGCCTGTTGTTGCTGTCTGTTCTCACCTGACAAACAGCCTCTTATTACTCTCTGTACTCACCACACACACAACCACTTGTTACTGTCTGTACTCACCACACACACAGCCTCTTGTTACTATCTGTACTCACCACACACACAGCTTCTTGTTACTCGCTGTACTCACCGACACTCACTGCCTCTTGTTACTGTCTGTACTCACCTGACTCACAGCCTCTTGTTACTCTCTGTACTCACCACACACACAGCCTCTTGTTACTGTCTGTACTAACCTGGCACACACCCTCTTGTTACTCTTTGTACTCACCTGACACACATCCTCATGTTACTCTCTCTACCCACCTGACATACAGCCTCTTCTTACTCTCTGTACTAACCTGACAAACACCCTCTTGTTACACTTTGTACTCACCTGACACAGCCTCTTGGTACTCTCTGAACTCACTTGACACACAGCCTCTTATTACTCTCTGTACTCACCATACACAAAGCCTCTTGTTACTCTCTATACTCACCACACACACAGCCTCTTGTTACTCTCTGTACTCCACACATGCAGCTTCATGTTACTCTCTGTACTCACCACACACAGCCTCATGTTACTCTCTGTACTCACCTGACACACAGGCTCTTGTTACTGTCTGTACTCACAACACACACAGCCTCTTGTTACTCTCTGTACTCACCTGACACACAGCCTCTTGTTACTGTCTGTAATCACCGGACACACAGCCTCTTGTTACTCTCTGTACTCACCACACACACAGCCTCTTGTTGCTGTCTGTACTCACCACACGCACAGCCTCTTGTTACTCTTTGTACTCACCACACACACAGCCTCTTGTTACTCTCTGTACTCACCTGACACACAGCCTCTTGTTACTGTCTGTACTCACCACACACACAGCCTCTTGTTACTCTCTGTACTCACCACACACACAGCCTCTTGTTACTGTCTGTACTCACCTGGCACACACCCTCTTGTTACTCTTTGTACTCACCTGACACACAGCCTCATGTTAATCTCTCTACCCACCTGACATACAGCCTCTTCTTACTCTCTGTACTCACCTGAGAAACACCCTCTTGTTACTCTTTGTACTCACCTGACACACAGCCTCATGTTACTCTCTGTTCTCACCTGACACACAGCCTCTTGTTACTCTCTGTACTCACCTGACACACAGCATCTCGTTACTCTCTGAACTCACTTGAGACACAGCTTCTTGTTACTGTCTGTACTCACCTGACACACAGCCTCTTGTTACTCTCTGTACTCACCATACACACAGCCTCTTGTTACTCTCTATACTCACCACA